>CM053571.1:124216361-124343178 GCA_028646485.1 Cryptoprocta ferox
ACATGTACCCCAATGTTCGTAGCGGCACTTTCAACAATAGCCAAATCATGGAAAGAGCCTAAATGTCCATCAACTGATGAATGGATCAGGAAGATGTGGTTCATCTATACAATGGAACACTACATGGCAATGAGAAAGAATGAAATCTGGCCATTCGTAGCAACGTGGATGGACCTCGAGGGTGTCATGCTAAGCGAAAGAAGTCAGGCGGAGAAGGACAGATACCACATGTTTTCACTCATAGGTCTAACAGGAGAAACCTAACAGAGGACCATGGGGAGGGGAAGGAGGAAAAAGAGTTAGGGAGAGGGAGGGAGACAAAGCACAAGAGACTCTTGAATACTGAAAACAAACTGCGGGTGGAAGGGGGAGGGGGACAGGGGAAGTGGGGGGATGGTCATGGTGGAGGTCACTTGTGGGGAAGAGCACTGGGTATTATATGGAAACCAACCTGACAATAAAGTATAAAGTTAAAAAAAAAAAAAAAGACCTCCCAAAAAAATAAATTCTAAAAAAAGAAGAATGAACAGAGTCAGTGAGCTAGAGAACAAATTTCAAGTAACATAATGTATGTGTTAAATGGTGTCCTTGAAGATGGAGAAGGAAGAGGAGCAGAAAAAATATGTGAAAATAATGTCTTTTCTCCATTATGTAAACAATGTATCTTTCTCACGCATTACCCACATTTTCCTGATAAAAAGAAGAGTGCTCTTGCAAGAGTGATGACCCAGATAAGATAAGATAGGCAAGATTAATCTTCCTGTCCATCCGTCTTCAGGAAAAGTAATGGTGACTTCTACCAAGGAGTTAGCCTTCTTGAAGCCATATGCAAATAGCAAACCATGAACTCACCCAGAGGATTGTTTTAAATCAAAGATAAAGCCAAGAAGGGCGCCTGGGTGGCTCGGTTGCTTGAATGTCCGACTTCGGCTCAGGTCGTGATCTCATCGTTCATGAGTTCGAGCCCCACATCGGGCTTGCTACTTCCAGCTCACAGCCTGCTTCCAAACTCCTGTCCACCTCTCTCTCTGTCCCTCAAAAATTTTTTAATGTTTATTTTTGAGAGACAGAGCATGAGTAGGGGAGGGGCAGAGAGAGAGGGAGACACAGAATCTGAAGCAGGCTCCAGGCTCTGAGCTGTCAGCACAGAGCCTGACATGGGGCTCGAACCCACTGACTAGGAGTTTATGACCTGAACCGAAGTCAGACACTTAACCGACTGAGCCACCTAGGCGCTCCTAAAAAGTTTTTTTTAAATAAAAAGTAAAGTAAGAAATAGTCTTATTAGGTCAAGTGCTTTAGATATTTCATGAGAATCTCTGAAATTTCTTGTGTTTACTAGCATAACAATGTGTTTTCTTGTCATGTTACATAAATAAAATGTTTTGCATGTCATAAGTACACCACACATTGCATCTTAACTATACTTCTAAGGTAGCTATTTAGGATGTGAGCAGATCTGTTATCTACAAGATTTTCCAATTTTCCCAAAGCTTCCTGAAATTCATGGAATGATTTAGGGTACATGACATGATATACTATTGAGCTGGTACATTTTTTTGTATGCAAGAAAAAAACCTAGCCTCAAGGAGGTCTGATTTATGGCTTAATTCAGTATTCTATACATAGAAAGTCCTCAAAACCAAAAAAATAAAGTCCTTGGCTGATTACCTGGCTGAGAGCCCGCATATTTACATGCAGAAGGAAATCCTCTTTCATGAGAGTCATGATCTATTTGCCTTTCCCTTTTGTTAAGAGAAAAAAAAAGTCCAAGACTTCAAGGACCATTATACTGTGTAATACTTAACTCTATGCAATCGTGCATGGAGTCCTCTCAAAGGACCATGCAGCACTATGGACGATATGCCTAAATGAACATTTCTGCCTTACCCTCAGATTTAGATGAAAATTATTTTAGAATCCTGCTATTTGGTTACATTGCCCAGTGACGTTGAACAACAAATGAAAAAAAGAATCAAGCAAGCTAGTATTTCCCCTAGAAACCGGTGACATGTGATATGATCAGGAGTCCCAACTGAAGTTTAGTACTTTCTAGCACCAGTAATCAGGCTTTCTGTTTTCAATGCCCACGGACGCAATTCAAGTGTGAGAGCAGAAGATCAAATCCGATCCATCAACATTTAAGCAACGCTCATTAGGCCCACAGATTCTTGAGAGTGTCACTGTCAGACTTGCTGGTTAATCTATAAATCTATGAGATGGGAGTTCACAGTTTTCTTTTTCTTTTGGTCTTGGTGTAAAACTTGTAATAATTTGCCATTATAGAACAAAAAGAACTGTGACTTACGATTTACAACTCACACCGCTGACATGTTGTATCATCAAAATTTAGGTTTTATTGTAGTTCAGAAAGTTTAAAAAATTCTATTTTGGCACAAAAGGACATTATTGGCACATCATAATGGGACACGTGGAAGGTCGTCCTCTGCCAAAGAGGAAACGTTACGATATGAACGAGGCCTCCCACTGATTTCACAAGTTACAGACCAACCTTGGGAAAGAGAAACAAAGAATGCACATGTTCTTTTGATCAAAGACTTTTGGTTAATGAGATCCTAACCTAGCCAGGATTGTTGCAAAATTTCAACATGCTTTTAGGATGCCAATACAAATATTAACGTTAAACAGAAAACCAACTTCAGTTACGTTCACGGTGAAACGTCTACAATTTTCTCCGCGGCTTGTTTTTTTTTCCTACTGAACTTTTACTGGAATGTTGGTATCATTAGGACGCTGCCTCTTGATCTCACGGTGTCAGGAGAGGTCATCAAGAGGACATGATTGCCCGTTGACCCACGAGAAGGACCCCAGCAATTGGAGGCTCCTTATTCCCTCCCCTGTCCCCGGCATGTGCATTCTATTTGCCTTCCCCGCTCCCAGAAGCTTCCCCCAAGGACCCAGCCCTGAGGAAGTGATGTGATGTTGAGACCATCTGGACAATTTACATGTGTGACCCCTCTTTAAGTTTAGCAGACAGATGTGGAGATTGGCCAGTCTTGTGGCCACCCAAAACAATCCCATATGCAAGGTCCCTTGCTTATTAAAACTGCCACTTACCAATCTGAAGTGGCCTGCCTCTCTCCTTCTTTGGTCTCTCCTTGTGTTGTGTGTCCAGGGGCCAGTTTTGGACTACACCTAGGAAGCTCTAGAAAATTCTGCGAACCAACACATACCATTTCAAATACTTCCACAATTTCTATCAGTGACACTGAAGATTCTACTTTGATATTCTAGAGAAAATTTCCTACGTTAAAATAGGAAGTTATGTGGGGGGAAACTTAAGTCATCTCTGCCCTAATCATATGTAATTTCTATCAAAATAATTTAAGTCGTTGTATTGTATATTTAATGATTTATTTCAGTATATCCTATTACTTTTGCTCATTAATGCTATAGCTCCAGTATCAACAAAAAGAAAAGTTTAAGTTTCTACTCCCCCAGAAAACATTTTGAGGCAAACATTTTACTAACTATAAAATATTAGAGTGTTCTATTTTTTAATAATCCATTGTTAGTAACATGATAGACATTGCTAATATTGCGAGCAGATTTTTACAACAAATTAAATCCATTAGAAGCAGTAGAAAATAGCCACTCGTTCATCACCACAAAAAGAAAGATAAATAAATTAGACTTCGTGTAACTAAAAGCATGTTCCTTTTGGAAACTATTTATATATGAACTTTTAACCAATTTATGGAGCTAAAAGGTTTCATCTGCCACAGAAAAACAAATAAAATGTGAACAAAGAATGGCATAAAAAATGTCAACTACAATGAAATGAAAGAGGTACTTTACCAAAATAAGCAAGTGACAGCACAGTGTTCTTAAAAGTGACCCTTTAGGAAAATAGCAATCAGGCTAAGGTAAGAATTCAGAATTGTATTTGTAATTAATTCAGCAGGCTGGCAAGTCTGCTCATTCCTATTTCTGCCCTCCTTGGAAGGGTAAAGAGACAAGCAAGGGAAAATATAAACACAACTACTTAGTTAAGTCAAACTAAGTTACTCATCCGATATAGTGATGACCTATGTTACCAGATATCGTCGTAATATAAGGGAGTAGTATGAAAATGGTAATATTCAATACCACTGAAGATTTGTTTCATGGTTAAATTATTAGTCTTCTCATGTAAATACACACCTTTCCTTATGAGAATTAAGTTTTTGTGTATTTTAATCCTTACAGCTTTCCAATGAAATCCATCGGGTCACTATCATTCCCATTTCACAGAGGTGGGCCCAAGCCGTCATGCCCATGCACTATCAACTCCCTTCAAGTGGCAGGTTTTGGGGCAAAGGCCTTGATTTACCTCCAAATATCCTCATTTTGGTGAATCAGAATCAATTGGATGGCTTTTTTCCCCATCATAGGCCCTCTACCTAGAATTTCCTTCATTTGTTAAAACCTCACTCATTTTTAGGCTTCATTCAGAAATTACCTCTTCTCTGAAACAGATTCCACTCAAACAGATTGAATTACTCCCACCTCTGTTCCTCAGAGTACTATTCACAACTGTCGTAGTAACATTTATCATACTGTATTACAGTTGGTCAGATGCATGTCCATTTCCTCCTGGAGGACTTGGCCTTTATGTCCTTCTTAAGGACACAGACTTTACAGGGTCTGGCGTGAAGTAGCTGTTTGATAATTTTTAAAAAAGAAAACCAAATTGAACGTGTGACCCCACAGATAAGACCATAGGTAAGAAAAACTGAGTGTTTTAACTCCTCATGCTCTTGAAATAGATTCTGTTAGTGGAAGGGGGAAAGGCTTACGAGTAAAGTCAGGACATTAATATAAATTATAAAGAGTGATTTAAAATAGGTAGACAAAGGAAGGAAAACACTGGCCTGAATCCAACCAACACATCATTGCGGCTAATGACACAAGCGAAGGGTAATCAGAAGCAGGCACATTATTACCCAAAGAGAAGGATTTCACTCCTGAAGAAACAAGGGTCTGCTGGAAGTCCTTCTATGTACTCTTCAGGATAGGAAGAAGGATGAGAAGGCCATCACCAATAAAAGAGAGGCTTGCTGGAGATCGAACCCCCATGAAGACTGGCATTTCAGTTCTTCTCTCCAGGAAGGGTCCTCAAAACAGCATCCCCTGGATTATCAGTCTGGTGAGAGTGGAGCGGCTACTAAAGATACCAGCAAGGAAACTTTCATGGAGTCCCCACCTCATCATGCCAGATCCTTTGCCAAGAGTTTCCATAGATTATCACGTTTGCCTGAAGCGAGTTACAAATCACGGTCCCCATTTTACCAGGAGGGAAACGGAAGATCGGAACAGGTGCATGAGCGGCTGAGGATGCAAGCTGAGCGGGGAGCTCTGATCAAACCAGGGTTCGGGGCTCTTCCTCTTCTGCTCGACAACCACCACTTTTCCTGTCGGGAAACAGTGTTACTCACCTACCGCGTGATATGAAAACCATTCCCGCCTTAAGACCCTACGCTTAGGCTCTTTCACATTTGCTAAACTGTAATTTGAGGATTCCTTTCAAGTGAAGTCGGAGAATCTGTCTGTATTCTTTGGGCATCTCGTGGAAGCCGCGCTTAGGCAGGTTGTTGTCGTAGTAGTGATGGCTGATGGGCGTGTCTTTCAGGGTTCTAGAGAAGGGCCAAAACCCATAGAGTGTCACGTGCTCACACAGTTCCACGGCCACGCTTGTGATCATCAAGCCAGAGGACAGGCGGAACTCTGTCACACCTTCAGTTCTCCAGAAAAGGGCGAGGTTTCTCAGGTACTTGGGATGGAAAAATATAACTTTCTGTCTTGCGTTAGACTCTTTGAGCGTGTTATACACTTTGAAAGAGGCGATGGTGTTGGCCCTGAAAGAAAACGCCGGCAGAAGGAGGAATGCGTCTCCGTAGGTTGCAATGTCCTCCAGAAATATTTCTTTCTTTTTCTTTAAGTTCCCATACCTGCCAAATTAAAAAAAAAATCATCAGCCTTATAATCCAAGTAGTAGTTTTGGTTACATAAGGCTGAAGTGACCACTGGCCAAACAGCTGAGCCACTTATAAGAGACAAATAATGGACTCAGGGTCCAAGTACAAGGAAGCATCCTGTAAATATCAAGAGATAAGTCTTCATCTGTCCTTTGAGGTGTCCCTAGGCTTCCATTTATATTTTCTTTCTTTTTTTTTTAATGTTTATTTTTGAGAGAGAGAGAGAGAACATACGTGGGAGAGGGGCAGAGAGAGAGGGAGACACAGGATCCAAAGCAGGCTCCAGGCTCTGAGCTGTCAGCACAGAGCGTGACGCGGGGCACGAACCCACCAACCACGAGATCATGACCTGAGCCGAAGTCGGACGCTCAGTTGACTGAGCCGCCCAGGCGCCCCTCATTTATAATTTCTTACCAGGCTATATCCCCACTGGACACACATTTCTTATGTTATTTTAATTTCCAACTGAGTAACTTTTTTCTCTGAGGTTGCTTTTTGATACAGAAATACATCTAAATTAATAATGATTGATGTTTTCTCAAACCGCACACTCTTAAAATATCTATACATTAAAAAAATGCAGAGCTGTACCCGTTTTTTGTGTATCTTTTTCTGCATGTGATCATGCAAGTTTCCTCTGAAACTTAAAATATCTATATTCATACACACACACCCACACATGTTAAATTTCCCCTATGTATTGTGATAGTTCTGTATGTTTGACTTAAATAACACCTTAGTAAATATACTAATCTGTGTGATTGTCTGTGTTTAGAAAATAAACTTTTGGGATACAGATACAATATTTTATATTATCTTAAGATATACTAGAACTATCTGAATATATATTTCTATTGTGTATTTTATTAATAATGATTATTGGTCAATTTTGATCAAAACAATGGACTAAAACTATGTATGGGATTTTTATTAACCAGCAACATTTTGCAGTAGTAACACTGTGAAAAATGAAATATGGAATTATTTTTTGGTAATAAACTATCCAAAGTAAAAACTTTTTTTTTTCTTTTTTGGTCAGGTTCTCCTAAGGCTCACTCTCTGAAGTTTCTAAACAAACTGTTTTATCAAGAAACTGCTCCCAAGATAAAAGAGTAATGCCAAAACTGACAGAAAACTCTCAAAAGTAACCTCACTATTGTTAGAAAAGGTGAAGAGATAAATGAGTTTTCACTTGATTAGTAATGTTCAGCATATGACATTAGAAGTATAATTAGGGCACCGGCTGGCTCAGTTGAGTATGTGACTCTTGATCTCAGGGGTTGTAAGTTCAAGCCCCGCACTGCTGTAGAAATTACTTAAAAAATAAAGTCTTTAAAATAAAAATGGTTTCCATGGCGCTTGGGTGGCTCAGTTGGTTAAGCATATGACTCTGGCTCAGGTCATGACCTCACGGTCCGTGGGTTCGAGCCCCGCGTCGGGCTCTGTGCTGACAGTTCAGACCCTGGAGCCTGCTTCGGATTCTGTGTCTCCTTCTCTCTCTGCCCCTTCCCCACTCACACTCTGTTTCTCTCTCTTTCAAAAGTAAACAAAGATTAAAAATTTTTAATAAAAATGGTTTCCTTAAAAAAAGTACAATCGGTTGTACCTCTTATGAGTTATTACCTTGAGAAAAAGCAAAAACATTATGAATATATTTTTATATCTTTTCCCCAAAAGTCACTCCAGCTGTAGTGAAAGTCAGTTTCAGCAACGAGATCAGTGTTCAGACTAAGAAATGTGTTAAACAATGAAACAAACGTTCTCAAACAGTTATGTAACTTGGAGGTACTTACTTTAGTTTTATGATACTGGGATTTACAGTCACAACATTGGTTTTACTGCCAACGTCTTTACTAACATTTCCTGTAATTGGGGGGAGGTTACACCTGAAATTTGAGGGAAAAAAATGTATTTTCAGAATATAACATAAAAAAAAGCACATGCACACATATGATCACTGTCATTTTACTGGAGAAAACCGTTTCTATCAAGGGGTTCTTAATTGATCTGATTTCCACTTAAAACTATTTAATAAATACTTAATTCTTTTTTAATTAAAAAATATTATTTACTGTTTATTTATTTTTGAGAGAGAGAGAGAGAGAGACAGTATGAGTGGGGGAGGGGCAGAGAGAGAGGGAGACACAGAATCGGAAGCAGGGTCCAGGCCCTGAGCTGTCAGCACAGAGCCCGACGTGGGGCTCAAACTCACAAACCGTGAGATCACGATTTGAGCCGAAGTCAGATGCTTAACCAACTGAACCACCCAGGCACCCTAGGACTGAACTCTTAACTGGCATTTCAGCAGTGTATGAAATATACAAATTTGATAAATGTTTTCAATGTTAAGACCCTTATACATATCAAAATGAGAAATGACAATTTTCTTGCCTAGCATCTGAAGAGTTCATAATCCTTTTATTAAAATTATTATTTCTATTGATTATATCCCCACAGTGGTATAATCATCAATTTACAGATTTTTAAAAGCTGAGGCATTGGGACTAAGGTTACAGAGTCTTCCAGAAGCAAACACTGTATTAAAAAAAAAATCAAAATCTCCTGATTCCCATATGGACAGTTTTTCTTGTACCAAATTATGCTGTTAATAAATAAAACCCTAATGTTCCTATAATGATGTTTTCATCTAAATGTTCTCTTCCTCGTTTGAGCACTAATTTGTCTTTAGTACTCAAAACAAATTAAGAATTGTAATTTTGAGTAATTATATTCCTTTCACAAAAAGGAGAAGGTTGGTTATGACTCCCGAAGTATTGCCTATGGAATTTCAAGTAGACCATTTCTTCCATTTCTTCAAAGCTATACATACAAAGGAAGTATCTCTGAGTGCTTCCTAAAGAACGCTGTTTAAAGTTGATGTTTTCTGCAGTGACTGAGGTTGAAATAGTATTCCATACTCTATGAAACATAAAATCAGATGAACCATATACATCTCTCATTGATAAAAAAAAAAAAAAAGATATATCAGAAAATAATTAAATACAGCACCTTGGAAAAAATAAATATTAATCACAGATAACAGACCAAGGAAATACCCTCATGAATGGACATCCTGGGGTAACAAATCTACTTTCTAAAACAGTCTCATATTCTTTTGAAAATCAAAGGTGATTTCCAATATAGTGACATAGGAGAGACTCCAAGGCGAAATACTGAGCATTGCACACATACAGTAGTAGTTGGTAAAACCATTCATCACCCCTCTTTTTGGTCCTTACATACTTAACGGGGAGCTCCCAGTCTTATGAAAGGAGAAACAAATAATAAGCAGTTTCCAGGTTGCTCTTATAAAACTCTGGACACGTATGGCCGAAATCAGTACAGGCTTGAAACTGAAATGAATTTTAATGACCCTGACCACATCTAAGCCCCCCTTTGGCCTTTCAGCCTGGAAGGCTAACTTCACAAGGAACTCGGTAGCAGCATCATATATATCTGAGCCTCCGCAAATGCAGACTCACAGTAGAGTTATAAATTAAGTAGTTGTTGAGATCTTTGTATATTTATTTATTTAAAAATTTTTTTTTAACATTTATTCATTCTTGAGAGACAGAGCGCGAGTGGGGAGGAGCAGAGAGGGAGGGAGACACAGAATCCAAAGCAGGGTCCAGGCTCTGAGCTGTCAGCACAGAGCCTGATGTGGCGCTCGAACTCACTGGCCAGGAGATCATGACCTGAATTGAAGTCAGACACTCAACCGACTGAGCCGCCCAGGTGCCCCCTTTGTTTGCATTTTTAAATCTAAACCTGTATTTCCTATATTCGCTATAAGGTAAAATGGACGTTACGCATAAACGTCCCCACAGATGTTTTGGGAGTTTTAAGTCTAAACAAAGTCTACTACTAGAAGAATTATATATCTTCATTATGGCTTTTTCATATACCGAGTGCTTTAACAAAATGGCTAAATCATCCAGGTATTGGTCATTTTAACATTCATCATGAGGAGCACATTCAGTGACCTGCTGGACTGTCAAATCTATCGTTCTGTCATGACCTTCAGCATAAAAACTTTAAATGATATTAAAGTGAGGCAGCGGGGTGGGGTTGGGGGAAGCTACCCCGATTGAAAATCTTCCTTTTCGGTTGCTAAAAAGGGCAGCATTAAATCAATAAGGATCAAAGGATGTCCTCTGATGTATGAAATCAGTACCTCTGAAATAGGAAGCAACAGATTTTGACTTACTTTTTAAAAAGGCTTATTTCAATTGAAATCCATCCTCACAGGGATGAATCACTTTTCCATCGGATTCTGAAAGCGCACAAACTCTATGTAGCTCGGCTTATTAGCACAGGCACACAGAGACAGCACTTTTGCTTCCTTTTTTGCAAGCTAGCGGATATTGAGATACAAATACTTTAAAAGACCAGAATTTAGAAACTCCCCAATTTCTTCTTCTTCTTTTTTTTTAATTTCAAGCCAGAAAACTAAATAAACAATGATGCGGCCTGGCAATACAATGTGCAGGTCAGCATTTTCTCAAGTATTATCTGAGAGCAAAACTCTTGACATGCTTTGTTAAAAAAAAATTAAAATACATATATATAAACAATAATTATATTTATATTGTTTTGTTTTCTTTTCTGGTGAACGTGGGAAATACTACTCTCCAGAGTCCTTCTCAGGGAGCCATGGTATCCTTACTACACTGAAGGCTCTGAGAAGTCCTGCAGTGAAGACCCTCTTTCACCATAATCTCAAGCAGAGTTTCTACAAAGTGGCCACAGTACAGATTTCCCCTTCTGGTATTAACATGCTGAGGAACCCATGATGCATTTAACACTACAGGAAAGGCTACCGAGATCATTTGTACACTTAAGCAACACAGCTCAAAGGTCAAAATTTACACGGAGTACCTTTACACTATGCCTTTAAGATATCCAACTGCTCTTCGGTTTCAAAGAAACCAATGTGACAGGTCTTACCTAAACACGAAGTCGGATTTGTCTATTTCGGCTCCACAAAGAGACTTATTCAGGATTCCCCCATTTCCAACCACGGCACACTGATTGTAAGGGTATTCCATAAAAGGCTGCGACTACCAGGAGAAAGAGAAAATCTACCATGAGATATCTTTAGTTTCAGACCCATAACCATCACGGCTTAATTCGAGCAGCTTAATATTTATACATGCGAAGGAAAGAAAAAAAGCGAGGAAAAAAAGCAGAAGTAGCAATGCCACAGCTTATCAACTTATGACTTATAATAAAAAATCCTATAAACCTATACTATACCTTGCATTTCTCTTGAGAGAAGTATACACTGTATCAAATACAATATAATGTAATAATAGACTATAATACATTTGTTTATAAAATGTAACTTCATGTATTTTACACCACGTCATTAAGTAAATAAAATTAGAATGGCAAAATCCCACATTGAGCTTTTCCAACAAACTGGAACGTTTTCAGCCATACAGAGGAAATAAAGCAATTAGAAAGTATCATTAAATCCTCTATTCTCGGGCATAAAATTAATAGCTAATTTAGCAGAAGTTTCCCGTGCTTCTTAAGTAGTTAGACCTTCAGGCTCAGTGATGACATGAGATTTATGCCTGCCATCTCTGCAAATGACCAGCTACGGCCTTCAGGGAGGCCTGCTAAGTCTGTGCTGACGTATTTCAAGTTAATTTCCAAGGCCTGAATCTTTTATATGTCCTCCCAGGACTGGACTTGCCTGCCCCAAAAGATTTCCCCCTTCCCAGTCCGAAACATGATTTCCCAGTACCAAATCCTTCCCAGTCTGAAACATGACTTCCCAGTACCAAATCCTTCCCAGTCTGAAACATGACTTCCCAGTACCAAATCCTTCCCAGTCTGAAACATGACTTCTCGATTCACCAGTGAGCCTTCCCTTTCCTGGTCACTTTCCCTGAAATAATGGTGTGACCTTGGGTAGCATGGAGGATGCCAGCTCAGACTCCACAGAGACACGGTCCGGATTCACCCATTTTGTCTTTAGAATTCAGCGGGAGATCCCCAAGGACACAGAGGGTGTTTCTGACTCTTAGCTCCCGCTCATCTTTCACCACAGACCTCGCATAACGCAAGGTACCCGGTGATTTTGCACTAAATGCCAGCTGGCTCAATGGCCTGCCCTGGTGCAACCTCCAGCCTTGTGCTGGGGCCCACCTGTACCCGCTTGTGGGGGCCAACTGGTAAGCATTCAGGAACTGTGTGAACTGTTGTTAACACACGGGTCAACGTGGGCGCCTGGGTGGCTTAGTTGGTTGAGCATCCAACTCTTGATTTCGGCCCAGGTCGTGATTCCAGGGTTGCAGGACTGAACCCGTCGGGCTTCATGAGTGTGGAGGAGCTTGCCTAAGATTCTCCCTCTCTCTCTCTCCCTCTCTCTCTCTCTCTCTCTCTCTCACCCTCTGCTCGTCTCCCCTGCTCACTTACTCTAGAAAAGAAATAAAATACTACTACTACTAATAATAAACATTGGTAAATTTAAATCGGCCACAGCGGGGGTACTCACACCACCCAAATCAGCCAACGCTACAAATCAGGGCACCCTACTGCCCCAAACCAGTTTACCAGCACCAGTGGCAACGCCTCAGGGCCACTGTGCCTGTGAGAAGCCCAAAGGAACCCCTGAATCCCTATGACTGTTTTGTGCTCCTGACGCTCCATCTGGGAGATGCCAAACGAGCAAAGAAAACCCTGGTTCAGTACTAGGTTTGTCTCTGACAATTAAAAATCAGATGGTGCATATTACACAAGAGACACTGTTCCAAGAGCAATCCATACAACAACCTCATGAGCGTTTTACAGACAGGAAATAAAGGCTTGGGTTTAAGTACGAGCTAACAGGTGCCGGAGCTGGGATTCAAACCCCTGAAAGAGCCCATGCTCTCATTCGCTACGCATTACACAGCTTCTCATAGTCAATGAATAAAATGTTAATTTAATTATGCGCCTTATTCCTCTTTGTAGCTGCAATGCCCAGCAGCACCTGGCCCTTAAATTAAGGGTTCCCAAATACCAGAGGTTATTTCAAGTCCACAGTACTTCTAGCTCAAGATGTCTTCCAACTGTGTTTACTAAACACCACCACAATAAATTCTGAATTTTATAGATTGGGCAGGATGCAAATATTCTCTAAAGGGCACAATCTTCAGAAAAGATTACTGAAGGAACAGATCTCCAATTAAGCACTCAAAATAACGAATGTTTTTCTCTGGTTTCTTGGTCACTTGGGTGAAAAAGCCCATATGCTCTGGGATCCCATGTTCAGTGCGAGTTCACATGAATTACAAACTCCCAACGTTTCTTAAAATAAAGCTCCGAACAAAATGGAAAATTTGTGCCACGCTGAGCGATGCCTGCTCATTGCTCACTCCGGGTGAAAACTGAATTTGTTGTTTTCTTTTGAAATAACTTAGCAGAAGAGTTTGGAGGAAATGACTTCATGACATTCAGCAGAAGTATCTGTTGTCAGCTGCTTGCTGTGTGCCCCAGAGTTTTACACTCTGCACAGTGTGGCAGAGGGGAGCACCGGAGGGGGTGGTGTGCAGGAAGCAGGGTGAGGAGGAGGTCAGCTCCCTCACATGCCTCATCCATGGAAAGGGAGTGGCCTAGCTTTGCAACTGTTATTGTACTGACTTCAGAATTTCCCCTCCCCCGATTCTGAAAACTCAGTGTAAATTTGGAAAATGGATGCTGTTGTTAATGGCATACAGAGTACCAAGTCTCGGTTAAGTTATTCTTTTCAAGGTGCCAATTAGAAGCAAAAAAAATACCTGCCGCTCCTCTGTTCTTGTCAGTCTAAAGCAAGGAAAATACTAGAAACAAATGCAAAGGTGAAAGAGTTGCTCACTGTGAAACTCTCCCGGGCCTTCCTTGATAAGCAATATAATATGCTCTACTTATTTTCTTTTTGATTATTGGTAATTTCAGTGGGTCCTGAGGGCAATTTTAGAATGGTTTATGAGTTATTTTTGGACCCCCTTTCCTCTCAGGAAATTTGCAATATTTATTCCCTATCATTTGTTATTCAGTTCTCAATCATTCCCAGCAAATTTGTCTTCCTTTGAATTAAAAGAAAAAATGGAACAACTTGCATGACCAATAAATTAGTTGTAAGAGATCAGAGGTCTAACATAAGGGAATGAATGGCAAGAACTGAATATTCTACGGTTGGTAAAGTCATCCCACATTTGACCATAGTGCCTTAGCTTAATTGCTTTTAATCAAATCATGAAAAGATGCCCGAGAGTGTGTGTTTATAAGCAACGGGACATTCTTCGGGACAAAAATTTTCCCCAAGTTCAGATTTATATTCAAGGAGAAGCTTCTTCTTGTATTCTTGTCATGACCCTGTGTCATTACTCACTAGGTTATTTAATGAATACATAACAAATGCATATATATGCACTGGGGAATGTTCTAGAGCTTGGGATACATCAATAAACACACCACCTAGAAGTCCCTGTCTTGTGAGGTTATGTTCATTGACCACAAATTCTTAACATATTTACTTCCCAAAGATTAGCCACATAAACCCACAGTTCTTTGTGGACAAATTGATTCAGTCACCAAAACTGACAACGGGGTGAATCTCATTCCTGGTGAAAAACGATCCTCTTCCCAAGCCCCAGTAACTACCGTGCAAAAGCCCGAGGACCTCATCTCATTCAAGGAGGAGTCACAAAGACTCAAGGACTCGGAGAGCTTACATTTTAAGATATAAATACCTTCCCCACAGAGCTACTGGCATTCAAAGCTGCCTTTTTGTTTATTTTTTAGAGAGATTGAGCGAGCGTGAGCAGGGGAGGGGCAGAGAGACAAAGAGAGAGAATCTCAAGCAGGCTCCACACTCAGTGCAGAGCCTAACGCAGGGTTCCATCCCACAACCCTGGGACAATGACCTGGGTTCATATCCAGACTTGGACGCTCAACCGACTGAGCCACCCAGGCGCCCCCCAAAACTGCCTTTTTAAAATGGCCCACTACAAACATCTTACGCAACAAAACCACATATGGTATTTTAATTCTAAGTTAACTCTTCCATTTGTGTAAGTTACAACGTAAAGTGAGACGAAAGTCACCTGGCATGGTGACACAAATAAACCACAACAAGTCCTACTCACCACTGGAAACATATTAAAAATGTTCTCTCTAATTAGGATTACATTTTTGCTTTCCACCTCGTAACTCATGTTGGTCCCAGCAGGAGTGTTATTCTGAGAAACAATGAAGTTTTGGGCAGCGTCACAACAGGAAACAAGTTTTGCTCTGCAAAGGATAAGAAGAAAAGTGAACCAAGGAATGAGATTTAAAAAACCGGAAAGAGAGACTACAATGGACAATGCAAGAGGGTTTTGCCATATGGACTCTCAGAAAGAAATCATTCATTGAGATGACATTTTCATCTCGTTGCATCCTAACTGGCCTGGATGGTGAACTGGTTACTGGGCAGGAAAAAAGGGCAAAGAATGTAAAACAGACACTCAGGTAGGGACCCTCTCACCAGCTGAAAATACTCGTTAACATAGTGGTTCACATATACAAATGTCCGTGTAATGATCACGTTGTAACGTAAAAGAGAAAAGTGACAAGAATGTATTGTAATTATTTTCTAATAATTATAAAATAATTAAAATTAAGAACCGTGTCACAAACAGTCACCAAAGCAACATGTAGTCATTTATTAGGAAACAAGTCCAATGAAAAGAAGAATCATTCAATACAGTGATTTGTTTCTAGCTTTACTGGTTTAATTTACAAGCACAAAGTATTTACATTTAAGGTGTACAACGTCACGTTTTGATATGTTTATACATTGTAGAATGGTCCCCACTACAAGGTGACTGACATACCCATCACCTCATATGGTTATCATTTTCTTCCCCCCCTTTTTGTGGTGAGAACAGTTAAGATTTGCCCCTTTTGCAAATTTCAAGCATACAATATAGTACTGCTATCCAGAGTCACACTGATGTAAAGTTACATCATGAATTTCTAAGTGAAGTAAACTTAAAGTTGCCGTTCCTTATAGAAAGCCTAGAAAAATGTAATTTATTTCTTTTCAATTTTTTTAATGTTTAGTCATTTTTGAGAGAGAGAGTGAGAGCAAGGGAGGAATAAACAGAGAGGCAGACACAGAATCCAAAACAGGCTCCAGGCTCTGAGCTGTCAGCACAGAGCCCCGAACCCACAGACCGTGAGATCATGACCTGAGCTGAGGTCAGACACTTAAACTGACTGAGCCACCCAGGTGCCCCAAGAAAAATGTAATTTAATACCAAGTTGTGTTTAAAACTCTTACATGAAGCAAAACATTATTAATAGAACAGAGGCCCAGTCAGGTCCTTCCAGGGATCGTCTGAGTTTGCCCGCAACCTCTGGCCGGTCAATCTAGATCCACTCGGAATTTATATTTTGTTTCCGTAATTCTCCAGGGATGCAGGGTCCACAGCATCACCTGGTAATTATTCTAGAGCCTAATCAACCTTGAAGTCAAGAGATTCTTCCATTTGCATAACTCCACTGTCTCAACTTAAATCCATTTCCCTTGTTAGTTTTCATAGAATCTCTCTGTAAAAACACTTTATGTAATTGAAAATGGTAATAACCAAGCAGAACTTGAACCTTTTAATCTTGAAGCCTTTAGAGAAGTTTTTCTTTTCTCTCAGATTTTCCTCCTAGGACCAGTTTTCCTGCAATGGGGATTACAGAAGGCACTTGTGATGAGCACTGGGTATGTAAGTGATGAATCACAAAATCCTACAGTTACGCTATATGTTAACTGAAATTTAAATAAAAATTTAGAAAAGGAAAAAAAATACAGAGCAAAGCGGGTTCAATCCTAGCTCAAGGACAGTGAATTTCAGTGAAAAGCGCTGACTGTGGTCGCTGGTGACACCCTAGAATCATAACCGTTCCTTCCCCATTGATTGGTTTTTGGTCCTGAAGGGTAAACTTTTGTTCATGTTCCTATTGAATTTTGTCCTTCTGAAAAAATACAATGCTCCAAACTGTCACATCATGTTGAATTATATTCCAGTCTTCCTGAATTTCAATAATTCTCAGGGTGTAAAAAGTCAGTGCTGCGACATGATTTATACCCTGAAATCAATATTTTCAACAATACTTACCAGTTCGTTTATATTATTTAAATAGTACATTCTTCTTAATCGAATTCCATCACCTGCTTATCATCCCTCTTTGGATTTCAGAACCTATCATGTCTTAAAGATAGTTCATGGAGATTAACAAAAGGAAAAATTGAAAATGAAATGTGCAGTCAAAAACATGACGCTAAGTAGTTTTTAATTATAAATTTAATTTCATAACAATTCATACTGTGAATTCAGAAATTCTTATGTGTTTATTATTTTAAATGTCTCTTTTATGCAGCATTTTGAGCAAAGGCAATGGAATAAATTCCCATTTACCTTTAACAAGTAGCTTAACTTCTCTAAGGATATTCAGTGCTTAAAAGAATATTGCAGGGGTACCGGGGTTGTTCAGTCGGTTAGTCTGACTTCAGCTCACGTCGTGATCTCACAGTTCGTGAGTTCGAGCCCTGCATCAGGCTCTGTGCTGACAGCTCAGAGCCTGGAGCCCATTTAGGAGTCTGTGTCTCCCTCTCTCTCTGCCCCTCCGCCATTCATGTCTTGTCTCTCTATCCTTCAAAAATAAAATAAAACATTAAAAAAAGAATATTGATTGCATCACCAAAAAACACTAACCATTATATCCTTTGTGTTTTTTATATTAATAGTGCTTTTTCTGAAATTGCATTTTTAACATTGTATTATAAAATTTTCAAACCTACATGAAAATGCAAAGAATTGGACAATGAATACTTGATTAACTACCAGCTAGATTCTACAATTCGTTTTTTGCATTTGCCTTATTGCATTATTATTGGGTATCCATCAATCCATTTTTGTTGTTATAGTTATCACAATCCAAAGTCAAATACAGATACCGGTCACTTCACTGCTAAACATCTCAACCCTTATGTCATTATTTTGTTTACATTTGTGGGTAAAATTTACATACAATAAAATCATAAGCACATTTGATGAGTTTTTAAAAATGCACACACCCCTGTAACCCAATCCCTAACAAAATACAGACTATTGCCTAACCCCTAGAGAATTCCCTCATATCCCTTCCCAGCCTGTCTCCAGCTCTTACCCACCTCCAGGTAAGCACCTTTGTCATTAGAGTTTTTACCAAAGACCAGTTTGTCAGGGCACCTGGGTGGCACAGTCAGTTGAGCGTCAAACTTTGGCTCAGGTCATGATCTCATAGTTCGTGAGTTCAAGCCCTGTGTTGGGTTCTGTGCTGACAGCTCAGAACCTGGAGCCTACTGTGGATTCTGTGCCTCCCTCTCTCTCTGCCTCTTGCCCACTCATGCTCTGTCTCTCCCTCTCTCTCTCTAAAATAAGTAAGCATTAACAAAAAAAAAAAAAAGATTAGTTTGCCTATTCTAGAATCCCTATCAACAGAATCACATACTGCATATGCTTTTGCCTAAGACTTCCTTCTCCCAGTGTAAATGCTCTTACAATCCCTCCACATGGCTGTGTGTATCTGCAGATTGTTCTTTTTCAATGCTAGAGCACTATTCCACTGTATGGATATGCCAGAATTGGTTTAGCCATTGCCTTTGCACTAAAAAAGAAAATCACTATCAAAAATCAATGTGAAATACCTTATCACTCATAATAACCTCCCAGGAAAAATATCAGAATAATTATCCCAAATTTCATTTCTGAAACTTGTCTTTACTGGCCAGTGGGACTTTGTAAAGCTTTATATTCAGTGGCAGGATTATAAATGTATGTTGTCACCTCCTCAGCTCATCCTTGTGGTAGAGACCCTGTAGTAGCCAGTGTCTGTATAAAGTTGAGGTATTATAGCAAACAGAACAAAATGGAATTTTATCTCTGCTATCCCATTTCCCATCATCCCTAAACAAAGTCACTTCTGGTCTCTGGAGACCCTAAAGTCTACTAGGTATGTTCACAATCATGAACACTTCCCCCCCCCCCTTAGTGTGTAAAAAGAGCAGGAAACATTTAAAACATGGACACTGTTGGTATTAACTAGATGTGATGGTTAATTTGGTGTGTTAGTTTGGGCCAAGGCAATGCCCAGATAATGATAAAACAGTATTTATGGGTCTGTCAGTGAGGGTGTGTCTGGAAGAGATGAGCATCTGAAGGCTGGACTGAGTAAAGAAGACTGCCCTGCCCAGTGCAGGTGGGCATTGTCCAATCTGTCGATGGCCCGAGTACAACAAAAGATGGAAGAAGGTAAATCTGCTCTTTGCTTGAGCTGGGCCGTCCATCTTCTTCTGTCATCAGACATCGGTGTCCATCTTTTCCTGTCACCAGACATTGGTGTCCATCTTCTCTCATCGTCAGATATTGGTGTCCATCTTCTCCTGTCATCAAACATTGGTGTCCATCTTTTCCTGTCATCACACATCGGTGTCCATCTTCTCTCATCATCAGACATTGGTGTCCATCTTCTCCTGTCATCAAACATTGATGTCCATCTTTTTCTGTCATCACACATCGGTGTCCATCTTCCTTCATCATCAGACATGAGTGACCATCTTCTCCTGTCATCACACATCGGTGTCCATATTCCCCTGTCATCAGACATCAGTGTGCATCTTCTGTCATTAGACATCAGTGTGCATCTTCTGTCATCAGACATTGGTGTCCATCTTCTCCTGTCATCAGACATCAGTGTCCATCTTTTCCTGTCATGAGACATTGGTGTCCCTCTTCTCCATCATCAGACATTGGTGTCCATCTTCTCTTATCATCAGACATCGATGTCCATCTTCCCCTGTCATCAGACATTGGTGTCCATCTTCTCCTGTCATGAGACATCAGTGTCCATCTTCTCCATCATCAGACATTGGTGTCCATCTTCTCTTGTCATCAAACATCAGTGTCCATCTTTTCCTGTCATCAGACATCGGTGTCCATCTTCTCTCATCATCAGACATCAGTGTCCATCTTCTCTCATCATCAGACATCAGTGTCCATCTTCTCCTGTCATCACACATTGGTGTCCATCTTCCCCTGTTACCAGACAACGGTGTCCATCTTCTCTCATTATCAGACACTGGTGTCCATCTTTTCCTGTCATCAGACATCAGTGTCCATCCTCTCCTGTCATCAGACATTGGTGCTCCTGGTTCTCAGACCTTCAGACTCAAGGTAAGAACTTATACCCCTGCCCCCTCTCCCCCACTTCTTGGGCCTTGAAACTCAGACTGGAGCCTTCGCCATTGGCTTCTTTTGCTCCCAGGCCTTCAGGTTTGGACTGGAACTACATCACCAGCTTTCCTGGGTCTCCAGCTTACAGATGGCGGAAAGTGAGACTTCTCAGCCTCCATAACTGTGTGAGACAATCCCTCAAAATAAATCTCCATCTATCTAGATATATCCTATTGATTCTGTTCCTCTAGAAAACCCTGATACAGATACAGGTATGAAGAAGTGGGGGTGCTCCTGTGACAAATACATACCGAAAAATGTACACATGGCTTTTGAACTGTATGATGGGAAGATTTTTTAGGCACATGCTAGAAAAGGTCTAGATTACCATGAACCAAATTTTAAAGGCGATTCGGTTAAGTGCTCAGGACGAAAAGAGGAGCTCTGTAGAGAAAAATTCCATCTTCTTAGAAAGTAAGAAGCAGAATACTGGAAGATATATGGATATTACCTAAAGGCTGTTCTGATGAGGTCTCAGATAGAAATGAGGGACATGTTATTATTAGAGGACAATGGAGAAGAGGTGATCCTTGTTATAAAGTGGCAAAGAACTTGGTTTTGAATTTTGTTTCAGCTCTAGTGTTCTGTGGAAGGTAGGTGCTCAAACTGGATATTTAACTGAGGAGATTTCTAAGCAAAATATTGAGCAGTTTAGTTCCTTCTGACTGCTTATCATAACATGCAAGAAGAGAGAGACGGCCTGAAGACCGAACTATTCACCAAGAGAGAAGCAGGACTTATAGATCTGGAAAATTCTCAGCCTATCCACACTGGAAGAGAATAAGAAAGCATGTTGAGAAGAGAGCACTAAGAGTGTGGCCAAAAATCTGTTTGATAAGGTGATTACTATGGGTGTGAACCAGACTTAATCAACCACCCAGCAGGAAAACTACCAGTTTGAACTGAAGAGGAGGGACACAGCAAGGAGCAAAGGAAGGCTGTCAGAGTGAGAATTTACAGGATGGGACCACAGAGCTATTTGGCTGCAAACACATACTATTCTTCAAGATCAGGGAAGAATGACCCCAAAGTTGATTCGGGCTATCAGGGATGTACCGTTGCTTTCAAGAAGGGAGACCTGCCTTCGACAGGCTAGATGGCCTCTGCTCAGAGCTGTGGGGGTGGGCCACCTGGGGACCCATCTCTGCCTGCAGAGCTTTAGGACAGGACTCCAACCCAGTGGGCCTGGAGGGCAAAGGCTCCAGCCACATAATTATCTGGAGCCTGAGAGTTCTGTAAGTTTGTCTTACTAAGTGCTGTACCTGCTTGGGACCTGCCATTCTCTCCTTTCCTAGTTCCCCCTTTTGGAATGGGAATGTCTATCCTATGCCTGTCCCACTAGGGTTATTTTGAAGCACATGCTTGGTCTGGTTTCACACATTCAAAGCTGGAGAGGAATTTTGCTTCAGGACTAACCGTACCTTGAGTCCACTCATATCTGATTTAGAGGATATTTAGATGAGACTTTGGACTTTAGAGTTGATGCTGGAACCAGTTAAGGCTTTGGGAGCTGTTGGGATGGAATGGATGCATTTTGAATATGAGAAGGACATGCATTTGGGGGACAGGGAGAAATACATTATGGACTAAACATATGTGTTCTTCCATAGACATCCTACCCACCACATGATGGTGTTAGAAGGTGGGGCTTGTGGGAGGTGAGGGTGGAGCCCTAATGATGGATTAGTTGCCCTTACAGAGTCCTCAGAGAGCCTGCTTCCCCCTCTCTGCTCTCCGCCACATGAGGCACCACAAGAAGGCTCAGTTTGCAACCTCGAAGACGGTCCTCACCAGAACTTGACTGCGTCAGCCCTGGCCTCAGACTTTTAGCCTCCAGAACTGTGAGAAATCAATGCCTGCTGTTTATTAGCCACTGAGACTATGGAACGTTGTTATAACAGCCAAAACTGACTAAGACACTAGAAGAATGCTCTTTACCATGACACCTAAATTGTCTATACTGTGTAATTTCACGTTCCACAAGAGCAAATTTCCAACAAGACCAGCAGGCACAAACCAGACACTTGGGAAGCACTGTATACTTTCCAGAGCATTTTCACATCCGCTTATGTCATCTGATTCCCAGGGCAACCAGGGAAACAGAAAAGATCATTCTCATTTCAGAGATGAGAAAACTGGAGTTGAGAGAGGTTAAGTGGCTTGACCAAGGCACCCGGGCTGTAAATGACCCCAACCTAAGTCCTCTGACATTCAATTCTCTGCAGCTTACACTAGAGTATGTTATAACTGGGGTAACAATCTCATTTGAGTTTCTTCCTTGAGGATTCTTTCCATAATGGCACTACCACAACCTCACTGAAAACCTGCCCATTCACAACTCAAAGGTGGCAAGAAATTTACATATAAATACTTCAATCCTATATATAACTGAGACATTCAAGGCTCTGGTTTTACATGACATACAGGGTCCCCCTGGGAATCAAGGTTAAAGCAGTTCAGCCAATGTGCTCCAGTGTTAAAGGGAAAGAAACCCTTAGCTTGATGATCTAATGCTTGCTCTATCATACTGTCAAGCAACTTCCTCTACACAATCTGGTTTCAAAAAGCAAAATTAGGGGCACCTGGTTGGCTCCATCGTTAAGCGACAGACTCTTGGTTTCAGCTCAGATCATGATCTTGCAGTTGGTAGGATTGAGCCCCATGTCAGGCTCTGTGCTGAGTGTGGAGCCTGCTTAAGATTCTCTGTCCCTCTGCCTCTGCCCCTCTCCCACTCTCTCTCAAAAATAAATTAATGAACTAAAAAAAAAAAAAAAAGCAAAGATTACTCCCCTCCATGCCCAGGAAAGAACAGAGACCCTTTGAACCCCATAGAGTTCCAGAACTGAAAAAAATTTACATACTTTCCAAAGTGCTTCCTTCTTGAGAAGCAGGTTGGTCCTGAAAGAATTGGGCTTAACACTTGTAGCCTACACCTAAAAAGACGGTGTCTGAAAATGGGCAAATCATCTTCATATCACATTTGATCCAGGAGATACACTTCTGAGAGGGGGATCTTTCTTAAAATGGCAGAAACTCCTTTTACACTGCCAGGGCTGAGTGTTTCCTTAGTTTTTATTTTCTGTTTTGTGTTTTTCTGTCCGTTTTAGGTCTCAGGTCAGAATTCTTCTTCAGTTCTAAATGGGATGCTTCCTGGATTTCCATGAAATGTTAATGAGTGCCTGAGGTTTCGAGTGTGAAGGGCTCTGGAGGACACTCTGAATACTAATGACCTAACCGACCCCGCTCAGGCTCACAGGCGTCTCTTCTGTTTATCAAATTCCCCAAAACTCCTTAATAAGACATGGGACACTCAGGGTGAGGCAGAGGGTCCAGGCACTTGCTAAGCGTTAATAAATAACTGCCTTCTTCTGAGATCCATTCTCTAAGACTCTAACGAGGATCCGAGGAAAGGGAGTTTTACAACATAAGTGCTTGCACAACCTCCAGGGACTTATTTATCATCCGAATCAGTTCTAAACCAGTCACATGTCTTTTCCCTCACCAAAACCGCAACATGCTTGGATAGAGCAATACCCCAACTCAACTGCCTCTTTCCTGTTGATGTTCCCACCCCCTCCCCCATTGGTTTTTTTTTTTTTTTTGGCCTTTCTTCTATGTCTACTCTACATTCTATAATTCATTGATTGATCACTAATAAAAATACCAAACACGTCGTGCATTCTCGCTAGGTGCTAAATATTTCACGTATATTATCTCACGAAGCCCCACAATAACCCTATAAACTAAGTTGAGATGTCACTTATTTCACAGTTGAGGGCACCCAGGCTTATAAAAGGTACGGAGGTCACACATCCCATGCTCATTCATACGTATTTAGTGCCGGGGTAGTCACTGAGCACTGAGAGATCCACCGTCTACACATGGATGAATAAACCAAGCATTGTCTCCTTCTTAATGGTATTTACGGTCTAGTAAGGAAGAAAGCAAACAGCTCTTCAAGGATGCATGTGAAGGGTGGCCGTTATGACACCTACCCTCAAATACGCGGCTTTGGTACTTTGATTATTTTGAGCTGCAGGCACTTGAAAATCAGCAAATGCAGGAAGATTTCTTTGAATTCCCCTTATCTGCCTCAAGGAGCTCAACAGTCATAAATCCTCTGCTCAGCATCCCACCAGCAGTGGAAGACGGATTCTCATCACAGGAGAGGAAACGAGACATCGACATCACACTCAGACTTTGTCGTAAACTATCACACCTCCCGGCCAGTCTTCTAAGGGCCCTCATCTGTCCTAAAACCCACTGACTCTCCCCTGAGAGGCCTACCTCCCCCAGCCCTTTCCACATGAGAAAGGGATCTGGGCCTGAATTCGAAGTCACCTTGGGGAGATACTCATCTTTCCGCGGGTGTCGCCCAAGGGGTCTACATGTCCATAAAGTTCTGTTTGTTTTTCTCATTCATTTCTCTTTTGTTACAGGGGTCTCAGCCAAGAACTCAAAAGGGTAGAGGAAAATTCTCTTCCTCCCCAGAAATTGTAAAACAGTAAACGGTAAAGCTGAGATTCAAATCCAGAACTCAAACCCTTACTAGAAAGCCCCCCCTCAGTCAATGCCCTATGAAGCACCATGATGTGCAATGTTCCCTACAAAGGAATTAGGGCACATTAAGTAAAATGTGCTGGTTTGAACCACCGTATCTTACTATCCCATGGATTTTTCTAGAACCTTCAAGTTCATAATTGGAAGCCACTGTCAAAAAAAGGTAAGAGAGCGCTGTGGGCTCAAAGGGCCTTTTGTATCCTGTAACTATCGGTATCACGTGATGTGACACCGGCCCAGTCTCCATGCACCTTGTCATGCTCTCGTGGCCACACTGGGCTCTGTGTGAGCCTGGGTGTGTGTGTGTGAGCCTGTGTGTGTAGCACTGTGGTGTGGGGGCATGGGGAAGGTGGGAGAGAAAGAATAATTTGGAATTGGGGTGCCTGGGTGGCTCAATCAGTTAAGTGTTCAACTCTCAATTTCGGCTCAGGTCATGATCTCATGGTTCATGAGTTCGAGCTCTGCATCAATGGTGCTGAGCCTGCTGGGATTCTCTCTCTCCTTCTCTCTCTGCCCCTTCAGCACTCTCTCTCTCTCTCTCTCTCTCTCTCAAAATAAATAAATAAACTTTAAAAAAGAAAGAAGAATTTGGTATGAGAGGTTGAGAATAAGTCATCCCTGGTGAGAAGCCTTTGAGAAACGAGTAAGATTTCCATTCAGGTTTTAAATGGACTTGGGATAAGAGCAGCATGGAGTGGCTTACTAACATTCAAATGTGACGTGAACAACATAATTAAAAGAACAGAGGCCACAAAAAGAGTGGAGAGACACATGGTCCTCTGTGATGCTCAAACCACACTTGGTGTGCTTGGGTCTGCTGTGTAGACTCTGCCTTCAAAGGCACGTTGAGAAGCCAGGGCCCCTGTCTGCAGGCAGCAGGTCTGCTGGCGGAAGAAGTGAAATTCGTGACAGGTTAAACACAAAACAAATCAAAACAAAACAAAACAAAACAAAACAAACAAAAAACTAACAATGTCCAGATTGGAGAAGGACAGAGGCAGGGGGATTTAATAGCTGCCTGCAAGTATTATATACACCAACTCTGCAAAGTTGGGACTCTTCAAAAGAGTTGATGTTCCCCGGTGGAATTCCTTCATTTCACAAATATTTGTCAAGAGCATTCTGTGGTCCAGGCACCATGCTGGACCCTGGGACAGGTGGGGGAACAAAAGAGACTCTGTCTCCTCCCTCAGATCGTACCTGAGGAAGTGCATTTTGTAAGAGAGACAGAAAATGGAAGAAGGCTTCCTAGCAAAGCAATAAAGGTGGTTAACAACTTGTTAACTATGTTCAAGAAGAAGCAGCCAACAGAACACTGGGACTCTCTTTTGCATGAAGCATCGCTGGACCACGTGGGATGAAAATCACCAGGAGGCTGTCGGAGCCAGGAACGATAGAAATACTGTGTTCCTAAGCATCTACGTTTTTGAAGAAGAATGGAAAACGATTTAACTAATTCAGAAAATACTTTCCAGCTTTCAGTTTTTACATGAGGCATAACTGCAGGGGAAAGGAGAAAGGCGAGCGAGAAAGAACAAAGCAAAACTATGGAGAAACCAAGAAAATAAAAAGAGACACGTAAAAGTGACACACAGAAGGGCACCTGGGTGGCTCAGTCAGTTGAGCGGCCGACTTTGGCTCAGGTCATGATCTCACGGTTTGTGGGTTCGAGCCCGGCGTCGGGCTCTGTGCTGACAGCTCAGAGCCTGGAGCCTGCTTCGGATTCTATGTCTCTTTCTCTCTCTGCCCCTCCCCTGTTCATGCTCTGTCTCTCTCTCTCTCTCAAAAATAAATAAAATGTAAAAAAAAAAAAAAAAAGAGAGACACAGAGAGGAAGAAAACTCTGAGAAAAGCAGAGGGGATGAAGACATGGGCAAGAGATAGTCACACACACATGACCAGGACAGAGAGACCCATCAGAGAGAGAAATGTAAACATTCACATGATCTCAGGGAAACACAGGTTTACGCGGACAGAACATCCGACAGAAAGGGGCCAGAAAAAGAGCCAGGAAACAGGGGTCCCACTAGGGACATTAAAAGCAAACCCGTGAGCCTGACGCTCAAGCATGTTTGTGCGTGCATCTTCACAATAAACACACACGTGACTCCTACGAGGTCCCAGACACCCTCCTAAGCCCTCGACACAGTTGCTTAGTCCATTTTCATCACACACAACTGTTATCCCCGTTTTCCAGACGCGGAAGCTGAGACACAGACAGGCTAAGTTTCTTGTCTGAGATCACACAACCAGGACTAGGATTTGAACCCCAGTCAACGTCGGTGTCCTCTTATCCACTGCCCTATACTTCCTCTAAATGTTGCCTTACGCTACACAAATCAACAATACATCAGAGACACACAGAGGGAGAAGGAGTCACGGACATAAGACCCGTAAATAAAGGCGCTGGCCATCATGGGACAATACCGGCATCCTGGGACATTCTGTCAATTGTGATTAAGTATTCAAGCTGTGCTGAATCTTCAGGACGACATGCATAAGACAGTGAAATAAGAGAGTAAAACAGTATCCAAATTTCTTCCCTTGGGAGCCAGCCCAAATGATGCAGGTTAAAAGGCTAAGGGTTGGGACTGGCATTCATTCACAGGGTCAAGGCCAAGGCTGAAGATTCTTGTCCAGGCAGGAATTTTCATGGGGCTGGGAGGGAAGACAGAGCTCCTAACAAAAAGACAGGGTCTGACGCTGAGGAGAACAAATATGAATGCCAAGCACTAAGAGGGTAGAGTCATGAATTAAGTTTAGTGACATGGGACAGTATTCAGGGTCAACTCAATTATTCATTCATTTCTGTGTACACTTAGTGAGCAAATGGAGCTCATAGTACTGTTCTCTGTACCAGGGATATCATTAAAAAAAAATTATTTATTTATTTTGAAAGACAGAAAGAGAGAGAGAGGAGTGGCAGAGAGGCAGAGAATCCCAAGCAGGCTCCATGCTGTCAGTGTAGAGCCCGATGTGGGGCTCGAACTCACCAACCGTGAGATCACAACCTGAGCCGGAACCAAGAGTCAGATGCGTAACTGACTGACCACCCAGGTGCCCCAGGATATAATTTTTTAAAAAACAATGAATGCCAATGGAGAGCATGGGGTGCAGTGGGAGAGAGACACTGGCAAACAATGAGAACATCATGCCATTGGCCCAGTAACACAGTGGGGAAGCAGAGGTGAGGAGTGAGGAGCTGGGCCAGGCCAGGCCAGGCCGGCTGCCCACCTCTGACACAGAAGAGCCTGGAAGGTAACACTGCAGCCCAGGGGGAACTTCCTGTTGTGACAAGAGGGTAGATCTTTGAGACCGACATGATGTCAGTGTGACGTGCAGAATGCACCATTTGGGGTCTGGGCGCCTTCCTCACCCCCCAAGGGCTACATAAGCCACAGAAACTTCAGGTGCTGCTCTGCATGGAATAATCCACTTACTTGAATCCTTAATCTTGCGTTGATGTTTTGCTGGTTCAATAATCGAACAAAGCAAAGGCAAGTTTGATGGGAGTCTGATTCCATAAGCTCGCAAACCCAAGGACCCGGCCCAGCCCTTGAACAGGAGCACATAGGAAGGTATCCAGTCCAAACCTGGGGTGCCCGGCCTCAGCACTCCTGAAGAAGCAAGCCTGCAGCGAGCAGAAGTCAGCCAGGCAAGGCAAGAGAAAGAAATGGAGCGGCGAAGACTGTTTGGGAAACAGCAAACGGGGAGTGTGAGAGCCTGGAAGAGAGGAAGAGCATGGAACATGCAAAATGCTGCAAAAATTCCATCTGGCTTGGGAGACAGGGTAGTAGGTGGGGAACACTGCAAAGCTGCATCATGGAAAGTCGTAGAAGCAAGTCAAGGTAAACAATGTGGCTTTTTATGGGAGAGGGCAAGTCACCGAAGTCCTTGGTTAAGGCAGTGACACTAGAAGACAGGGGAGAGGCTACAAAGTCATTGTGTCCAGCCACTGGGACCATCCAACGAATACCAGAGCAACAACAGACAACCAGAACACCAGTTAAGAGATAACTGGACAATAGTTAAAAGATAATTAGAGCAGCTGTATCAGTTAGGGCTCTCCAAAGAAACAGAATCAGTAGTCTATCAATGTATGTATGTATGTATTTATCTATCTACCTATCTATCATCTATCATCCATCTTATCTACCTACCCACCTATGTATCTGTGTAAAGAAGCTTGTTTTCAGCGATTGGCCCACAGACTGGAATCTACTATCTCCTGCTCTTTTGGCTTCAGCCCCAAACTCAGCTTCTGTTTCTGCCTGGCCTCTGGGAACTCTATACTTATTTTCTCACTTTTTCTGGCTTTCCTCCACATCCTGACTTTTAATCTCTGCCCTCAGGCTTCATGCAACAGAGAAGGTTCCCCCAGTCCTGCTCTGAGCTCGCCAGCCCTAACTCTGGCCCAACCAGGGGCTAAATCATCTGGAGAAGGGACAGAATGTGGAACTCTTTGCTCTGCTGTAATCAGGCCGATTATTTTCAGGCAACTCAGAGTCACTCCTGGTTAGACATGAGAGGATGCTACCACATTACCAAAGAGAGGGAGACAAGCCACAAGCTCTTCCCACAAAAGTCAGTTCTTTTCTACTACAAATACTGCATAGGAAGATTATAACCTATAAAGTTCAAGCTTAGTATCGTGTGCTCTGTGTGACCTACTTGCCATCAATGAAAAGATCAAAGAAAGTTCAAATAGAGCAAACTAAATAGGAAATGCTAGCTCTTATCAAAAGGCATGGGATAATCCGCATGAAATGCATCACAAAAGCAAAACTGAGGCTTAGAAATGTTTCCACGTCTCCCTGGGCAGAGGATCGAAACTGAAACGATCACAGCTTTATTGCAACTCATGGGCATGCTGTAATTATGACAAATGACAACAAGCGTTTAAACTATTTATAGTGAAATATTAATTGTAAGCTAGAAAGATGATGTTAAACTGAAAATAGTAATGGCTATCATGTATTGAGACTAACATAGAACAAACTCTGTATTAAATGTTTTACATATGGAATATATTCATAAAAAACTCACTGAGGAAGGTATTATCTCTTTTACGATCAAGAGACTGCCTGGGAAAAGTGACTTAGCCAACGAGTGTTAGTGATGATGTCACAAATAAATTACTCAAAGGCCTCCTGTGAAAGGTGCCTTTAAGATATTCTAGTGGGGGGCACCCGGGTGGCTCAGTGGGTTAAGGGTAGGACTCTTGGTCACAGCTCAGGTCATGATCTCACGGTTTGTGAGTTCGAGCCCCGCGTCGGGCTCTGTGCTGACAGTGTGGAGCCTGCTTGGGGTTCTGTCTCCCTCTCTCTCTCTGCCCCTTCCCTCTCTCTCCCTCTCAAAATAAATAAAAATAAACTTAAAAAAAAAAGATATTCCGGTGGGGACTCAGTTGACTATTTACAGGGGAGACCAAACTGAAACGAAATGAAAGACTATGGAAAACAAACAGGAAAGGTCAATGATAAGATGTGTGGGGACAACCTAAGGGTGAGCTTGGGTTTCTGAGCTTGGAAACCAGACTGCACTTTCCAACCCCTAGTTCCTGTACTGAGCCTTGACCCATTTTTAGAACCATCTAGAAAGACTCGTGATTCTTCCTGATGAAAATATGCTCTGATCATTATTTTGCACTTTATAAAATACGTGGATGACAGATGAGCCAGGTCTGTCAGGTAATCACACACAAAAAGAGGACATTCATGCCGGTGATCATGGTTTTGAACGAGAAATGTGATTAGAGGACAGCAGCCTTCACCTCATCAGGCTTTTCAGGGAAGGCCTTCTCAAAGAATAGATGACCGATTTGGGACCCGACAGATGAGTACATATTCACTCGGGGCGGTCGGGGAGGCAGAAGGGAGGGCACTGTGTAAAGGCTCTCTGGCTGGAGCAAGTAGAGTATGTGTGAGGAAGAAAAAGACCCAAAGGGGGAACAAAAAAGGTGTGGGGTGCAGTGAGGCTGGCGAAGTGGGCAGTGGCCCAGCAACACAGGGCCTTGAGGGAGTTGGTTCAGTTTTTGTTTTGAAAGTGATAAAAAAAAAAAAAAACACACACAACACCATCAGATTCCAAATTGTTTGGGGCAGTGGTGGCAGTGGTAGAAGCCAGTTGTGACCATAGACCACTGCCCAATTCCCACTCAAAAAAAAAAAAAAAAAAAAAAAACAACAACTCCATCTGGCTATTGCGCACAGAATGGATGGGAAGGACACCAGCTCGGTGCATGAGGACCCGGACGCAGGTCACTGCAATGGTCCCCAGCAGAGGCAGCAATGAGGCAAACAGACGGTACCCAACCACAGTCAGTCCTGGGGCGCCGGCCATGTGTCAGCAAGGACTCTCACGTTCTTAGAGAGCGATTCCTAAAATGCGATCAGGACTTGAGGCTGCGTTGATAGGAGGAAGGAGGAAGGAGGACCGGAAAGAACAAACCCAGCGGCACAGAAACCAAGCATGAGAATCTTCCAAGGGATAAGGAATGGTCTAGAATTGCGGAATATTGGTAAGTAGTGAGAGATCGCGCAAAATGGGAATGGAAAATGCCTTTTGGAGGAGAACGTATTGGTGCAAGAAGTGAAATGAAGAAGAAAATCACAATGCCGTGCTAAGCTACTGTGATTTTAGAATCAACTGGTCCATGAGGAATCTATGTTTCAAACAAAAGGAATAGTTTGTATCATTAAAAATACAATGATCTAAGAATTCCAGTGATCTACAGGGCTTCAAAAGGCATCAAAGCATTCCGTTTCAGCCCCGACAGATCAGAAAAATGAAGGGCTTGAAACATGTAGTACTTCTTTTTAGCACCATGCCTATACATTAAATTAAAATAGAGCTATCCATGGGCTCCTAGCTGCCCGGAGCACTGGGAAAATTCCAGAAACCCAGAGGGCATCTGCTCTTAGTCCATGTGATTCTCAGGCTGGCATCACACTGAAAAGTATGATGGGGGTATTGACAGTTACCCCTGTTTCGGATTAATTCATGACACTAATCACACAGAGGAATTTTATCTCCAAATCCTGGCTCTCTTGCAAAACGAGGAAGATGCGATGGCCTCTACATTCGGAATTAGAAAATCAGATGTCAGGGATCGCCCTTAATGAATCCAGTTAGATACAGGATACAGGGCATGGGGCTCAGAAAAGCTGGTCCATTAGTCATTCACATCTTAACATGAATTAGTACATGACATCTCAGTGGAGATCTTGCACAGAGAAACTGGAGTTTTAAGGAAGGATGAGATGAGGGAGAAAACATTTGGAAACATGGAAACTTGATGCTGCACAGTGCCTCTGAATCCCTGAGGCATTGCATCGAGAACTAAGAGAGAAGCAAAGAAGAGGCGCCTGCGTGGCTCGGTCAGTTAAGCATCGACTTCGCTCAGGTCATCATCTCACAGCGTGTGAGTTCAAGGCCCGCGTCGGGTTCTGTGCTGACAGCTCAGAGCCTGGAGCCTGTTTCAGATTCTGTGTCTCCCTCCTTCTCTGCCCCTCCCCCACTCATGCTCACTCTCACTCTCGCTTTCTCTCAAAATTAAATAAACATTAAAAAGGGAGAGAGAGAGAGAGAGAGAGAGAGAGAAGCAAAGAAGACGCTTTACAAAGTATCAAATAAAATAAAAAAGGGGGAGGTGGGGAAAACCCAGGCAGCTGAGGCAGACTGGAGGCTCAATGCATTTGGAAATAGATATGAAACGTAAAATGAATAAAAGCTTCACCCACTTTACAATTTTGCTGAAGGCTCATCCTAGCTCTACTCATCCTAGCTCTACCTCAACCCTCTCAAGTGCTGTTTCATAACCTGGCAGACAGACCAATCCAGTAGGATACGTGATCCAGGGTTCAATACGGGATCAATACAAGTTTCAGGCTAAGGAAGAGCGTAAATAAAGACGAAATTTAGGCAGCAACTCAGATGACTGGGTTTTTCCCTTATCAGCTAACGTGCGCACCGATACTTTTAAGCTTGGGAAAGGTCAGCCCGTGTATTTGAATAGAATAGAAGAAGAACTAAATCGAGATAAAATAAAATATACAAGAATATGATTATCAAAGTAAATGACAGGAAAACAACAGAAACTTGAACTCACAGTAAAGGAGCAATGTTGAGACACTGGAGAAATATCTATATACTGCGACACTGCATCAGGGTTAGAACAACATAAGGGACCGATGAGAACAGTGGGAGCAGTGTAATAAGGAAGTGGGCTTGAAAGGGTGGGCAGCCTCAAAGGAGGTTTTCCTGACGCGGCTTCATAAAGGGATATACTTATTACTGAGTACAACGTGAGAGACAAATTTCCAAGTGAAATTTAAAAGATCAGTGAACCTCACGTGGGTCTGATGCATTTTCATGGCAAACTTTATATTCTGAAAACTAAGACAGGAACGACTCCGTAAACGTACAAGAGCGAGTCGCGATTATTAAATACGGCAGGCGTAATGACACGGTGTGGCTGCCGTGGCTTCTCTAAATGCATGGGCATGCTGTGTGGCGTGACAAATAGAAGATGATATGACAGGATATTAACGGAGAAAAATGTTCCCGATGCAGAGGGAACGAGGAAACGGAGCTCTTTCAATCTGACAACTGACCCAAAACACCTCTCACAAAGTGCACACATCTTCTTACGTTAAAAAAAATAATAATAAAATGTCTATTGCTTTGAGCTGTCATCACAGTCACCCCGTAAGAATCATAAACAGCACACATTTCAGGGGTCTGAGGAGGAGGGGCAGCGGCTTGGAGAAAAAGAACATGGCCTTGTATAATCGAAAGCACCATCTACCAGAGATGACTCCTGCTTCTCTCCAAGAAGTCTGTGCTACCAAACAAAATGCCTGGGACATAACAATGTTCATTAACTGTTAACTAAATGGGGGGGGGAAAGTGTAAGCTCTCATGAAATACTAACAAAATCAAACCATAAGCAATGCTTCTAGAAGCATTGCAGAGGCTGGCTGAAGCTCTGTGGGCTAAATGAAATCTGAGCAGAGCTCTATGATTTCTCGAAAAACACTGACGAGCTTATCCATCTATTTATCTGCAGAAATTTCTGTCCTTTCACAAAGCTAACTCATTAAATGGCACCGTTTTAGCCATGTAATTGTCATATACTAAGAAAATATTAACATATATGATGTAAGGTATGGAAGTTAACTTTGTCGCTCTAGTTTTTCCAAGGAACTTTCCCAAGGAAAAGCAACACGCTGGCTGATGTTTTAGAAAACGCAATCGATCTATTGATACAACATAACAACTTGTTCTGATAAATTCCGCACAAGAAAAACAAAGAACTTTCAAGAAAATTTAATCTAATCAAACCAGAGGGGATAATTCCAGATTTAATAAAATGGCTACCATGTGACAGTTCTCTGTAACAAAGTAATCAGGCACAAACTACCTGTTTTCCAAGTCATTTGAAAGGCATCTCATCGGCATGAGCCTTAAACGTGTGCATTTACATAACAGCACTATTTTTGCCACCCAGTTTTCAGTAAATATGTGACTGGTAATATTCAGTCATTGTGGTTTCAAACCCACCGCCATGAAACCCAGGGACGTTTAAAGAAATCAAAGGGTATTACAGGATCCAGAAGAAACCATAAATGGAATAATAGTAAATGGTAGCATGAGTGTTAGTGGGGGGAAAAAAGGAAAGTGACAGTTGAGCCCTGTTGCTTTGTGTACCTATTAGTTTTCCATAACTGATTACACAAATGAATACAGTTCTTTTAAGTAAGAAGAAAATTCACGAAAGATAATGCGGTAATTACCATGCAAGCTCCCAGGGAACCCAAGACTAATTATTGAAACTCAAAGATCTTCTGCTGGGAACAAGCCTGCTTACCGAAAGTTCCCAGAGCTTCGCAAAGGAGTCTTCAAAGGCCATGTAGGGGAAGTGGAGAAAGAAAAGTAGGGAGCACTTTTAAATTTGAGCACCTTGGTGTGATTCTCAAATGTCTAAGTATCCTGCTGAAGCAAATGATTATCCATCAGTTTCTAAAAATATGAGGGAGAGAATGCAAAGAGCAATTATTTCCTCAAACTGAAACCCAGGTTCGATTTTCCGCAAATCTATTATATGTGTTATCGGCTCATACTTTGGGGTGGGGAGTGGGGCAGAATGGTAATAGGAGAATCAATTGATTTCAAAAACAGAAGGCAAGGGCACCTAGGGGGCTTAGTCGGTTAAGCATCTGACTTCATTCAGCTCAGGTCATGATCTCGTGGTTTCACGAGTTCGAGCCCCACATCGGGCTCTGCGCTGACAGCTCGGAGCCTGGAGCCTGCTTCAGATTCTGTGTCTCCTTCTCTCTCTGCTCCTCCCCCGCTCATGCTCTGTCTCTGTCTCTCAAAAATAAACGTTAAAAATGTTTTTAAAAAATTAAAAGCAGAAGGCAGACAGCTCAACATTCTTAAGTTTGTGCAGCTCTATGTAAATAAAACGAGATGCCAAGAGCAAAACAGAAGGTAGGACATCTTCAACTCTTGCTTATTAAATCCTCTTTCGGGTCAGCGGGGATCTCACAGAAACTCCAATTCATAACTGAGACTGAGAATGTCCAGATGACAGGGAGGGATAACTGCAGGAGGGCCACACGGAAGCTTATGGTAATCACACTTACAGGGAAGACGAAACGAGCACTAAAATCCCGAAGTCTGAAATGAATCTGAAATGAGTCTCTTGTAGGCAGCACACAGATGGGTCTTTTTCTGCCTGTTCCGTCACATCTATGCCTTTTGATTGGGGCATTTACATTCAAGGTCATTATTGACAGGTATGTATTTATTGCCATTCTGTTACTTGCTTTATGGCTGGCTTTCTTTAGTGATAGACTTTTATTCCTTTCTCTTTATTTTTTGCATATTTATTACTCATTTTTGATTTGGGGTTACCATTTGGTTTGTATGTAGCATGTTCTGTACGTAGCAGTCTGTATTAAGGTGACGGTCACTTATGTTTGAACCCATCCTTTTCCCCTCTCTCCTCACATTTTAAGTATAGGGTGTTCATACTTTACATCCTTTTATTTTGTGAGACCCTTGACTGATTTTTACAGATACAGTTGTTTTTACTGTTTTTATGCTTCCTACTTCTTCTTTCCTTCGAACTCAAAGAGTCCCTTTTAATATTTCTTGTAGGGCTACTTTAATGATCATGAATTCATTTAACTTTTATTTGTCTAGGAAACTCTTTCTCTCTCCTTCTGTTCTGAATGACAGCTTTTCTAGACAGAATATTCTTGGCTGCAGATTTTTCCTGTCGGCACTTTGAATACATCCTGCCACTCCCTTACCAGAGAGGGCCACATTTCTTTTCTTTCTTTCTTTCTTTTTTTTTTTTTTGAGAGAGAGAGAGAGAAAGACAGAGTGCGGGCAGGGGAGGGGGCATAGAGAGAGGGAGACACAGAATCCGAGCTGTCAGCACAGAGCCTGACACGGGGCTCAAACTCACAGACTGTGAGATCATGACCTGAGCCGAAGTTGGATGCTCAACCGACCGAGCCCCCCAGGCGCCCCTGGAGAGGGCCACATTTCTTACATATGCCAGCTTTACACTACACTCACCTTTCCTCTTCATGAGAGTCCAATTTCCCTTACCATTAATAGGAAAGAAATGTCTTCTGCATCTGGCTGTCTCCGTGCCTGCTCAAACACAGCCTGCTCAACATGGCCTTGTCTTCTCAAAAGCGATTTCCCTCTGAAATCTTTCTGCTTTTCACTAGACTTGCTATTATCCCAATCCAACAGTCTCAACATTTCACATTTGTCTTCAATTCTCTTTTGCTTCTTCAATGTGAAACCCAGGAATCAGTAAGCAACCAAGTCCTGCCGATTTTCTGTCACGTCTACTGCACCTGTTTACTGGTTTCCCTATTTGTGATGGGCACTAGGGGTACAGAGTATCTCAGGCACCCCGTGCTGCCAACAAGTCCACTGTTGAGTGTCCCTTCCTCGATAGTTTTATAACCACCACTGATGTTCTAGAAGTTTATCCTCCTACAGTACCTTTCTACGGCCAGCCCCTGACAGCAGTCTGGCTTTCTTCAGTCTGTTCACTCGCTCCTGGGACTCCAATTCACATTACATTTTTCTGAGCAGATACGTTCCTTAAAATAATAAATCCATCATGGGATACCCTTGCTAGGAATATCTCCAGGAGGTTCTGTTATGTCTACAGGAAGTCTGTGGGCTCTCCTCTATTTACCTGCAGGTCTTCCCTCTATCCCAAATACCCTTTAGATTTTATTTGTTGTAATGTTCATTTATTTTTGAAGGTGGGGAGGGGCAGAGAGAGAGGGGACAGAGGATCCGAAGCAGGCTCTGCGCTGACAGCAGCAAGCCCGACGCGGGGCTCGAACTCACGAACCGTGAGATCATGACCTGAGCTGAAGTCAGATGCTTACCTGACTGAGCCGCCCAGGCGCCCCTCCCAAGTACCCCTTTAGTACAAGTTCTCTGTGGTGAAGCTGGTCCTGAAACTGACTGATGTTTACTGCTGATCTCAGGAACCCTCCCCTTTCTACACGTCCTCCAAGTCACGGCGCAAGTCTTGTCTCTTTCCACAAAATGTTTCAAGAAATTATATCCACACTGACTGTGCATGGATATATTACGGAATTTGTATAAATCACTCATTTTGATGCTGAATCATAAGTATTCGTAGTTTTATTTTTTTGTCTTTCCAAAATGACTACAATTTCTTTGAGGCCGGTGAGGAAACCTTGTGTTTTTCTTGTGTACTTTCATGTGTCTATTCATTTGAAATACACTTATTGAGGTCCTACTTTGTGCCCTGCACTGAACCAGGCTCAGGGGGTCTACTATGCTTTCACATAGTAAATCCTAAACAGATATTTGTTAACAAAATGCATCTCTTCTTCTAGCAAGTGGCATATTTATTTAAGAAAAAATAACTCTTAGGCACGCCTGGGTGGCTCAGTCAGTTACGCGTTGACTCTTGACTTTGACTCAGGTCACGATCTCACGGTTTGTGACCTCGAGCACTGCATCGAGCTCCATGCTGGCAGTGCAGAGCCCGTTTGCGATTCTCTCTTTGTCTCTCTCTGCCCCTCCCTGGCTCATTCTCTCTTTCTCTCTCTCAAAAGTAAAATAAAAAAAAAAAACATTAAAAAAAAAACCTCTTAAAAACCATCTTATTTTTATATTATGTGGCCAGAGAAGTCCCATGATTTCCCAATAGCCCCTTGGTGTCAACAGTTGAAAATTCCAACAATCAGGCTGGAAGTGACCGGAGGTGAATTTAGAATATATTTCTTTGTTCAGATTCATCATAATTGAATGCATCTTTTAGAATCCCTATTAAAATTATGCTACCACCTTTTCAAGGGTTGCATTTCACTTTTCTTCAATTTGATATAAAATGCTCACATAAAGAAAACGGAGCACCAGCCATCTGTAATAATAGGAGGTGTTTCTACACTACCAGTTTTTTTAAAATTTTTAGTGTTTTATTTATTTTTGAGAGAGAGAGAGACAGCGTGAGCAGGGGAGGGTCAGAGAGAGAGGGAGATACAGAATCCGAAGACAGGCTCCAGGCTCTGCACTAGCTGTCAGCACAGAGCCCGACACGGGGCTCAAACCCACCAACCGTGAGATCATGAGCCGAAGCTGGACGCTCAACCGACTGAGCCACCCAGGCGTCCCCTCTACACAACCAGTTTTACTGGGAAGCCCGAAACTCCCCGGATTTGGCCAGCTGTATTAGCAAAAATTTAGGAGAGTGGGCCGCTTATTATTACTTAATTGCACAGAGGGCGTGCATAATTCAGTTTATAAATATGCCCATAAAAAGAACATTACAATATAATAAACACTCAAGTAAATAAGTAAACGTCACCGTGATGATTCTCTCCCATGACAACCAACGGTAAGTGTTAGAGTCCCAGATGTTTGTGAACATTGGCCCTGGAGGGACAGACAGGCCATGGGGAATCAGCACGGTTACTGGTGTGCCTTTTACACTAAGGTGCTGCCGAGGGCAAAATGGCCATTCTGTCTGCACAACACCCTTCTCCACGGCTTCTATGTGGTATCATTTGCAGCAGTGACTCTCAGGCAGCTCTGGATTGGAAGACTCTTGATATTTATCATTTAAAAAAAGGAAAAAAAAAACCGACCTTTAAAGAGAATTACTTTTTTAATTGAGCCAGATGTATGACAATTTGCACAGATTATGTAAGGCTCAGAAATGAGGCTGCCTTCTTCTAGAGAGGACTTGCTTTTGCTTCTATCAGACATCTGGGCCTAGGGTAGGTCTAAATCCAATGGAGGGTGGAAATGATTCAGATCTGGACTTCGCTCCTTTAGAGGACGGGCCTTTTCTGGGACGGCCGGAAGCTCGACCCGGCTCCTCTGCCGGTCAGCCATGCTCTCGCTTTTGCGTTCCACAACTTTCCTGTGAGGAAACACGGCCTCAAATGCAGGGCTCACCTCCCTTGGCTTCCTTTCTCTTCTGCATTTTAGTCCTGAAAGTTCTCCCTGCCTTGGTAGCATGCCAGGGCCCTCACCCAGGGCGCTTTGTTTAGCATACTTTGTTTTCTTTGTATTATTTGCAGAAGTTTCGAGCGAATGCAACCTCATAGCTGGAAGAAGTTCCTCCACCCCCTACTTTGGTGACTGGTGTCACTTCTCCTTAGTCTCTCCAGCTGATCATCTTGGGCTCATCTTTAATAGCTCACTACCCCAATGTCTCCCTCTTTGTTTTGTCTCTTCTGCACAGGTAGAAAAAATCTCTCTAAACCAGATTCTCTGACACTCATGGACCCTGTGATCATTTAAGTTACAACTGTCCAGGTAATTTTCTATCCGGTCTCCTGGTCACAGGGATCTCTCAAGTCTAGTCTTGAGTAGGACGGTGTCTTGGTCCATTAGAGCTGCTATAGCAGACCAGTGTCGACTGGGTGTGTTATAAAGGACGGAAGTTTATTTGCAGAGTTCTGCGGGCTGGGAAATCCAAGGTCAAGGTGCCAGCAGATTAGCTGAGAGCCCAACTTCCTGGTTCTTAGATGGCCATCTTCTGGTTATGTCCGCACATAGTGGAAGAGGGTATGCGGGCAGTCTGGGATCTCGTATGAGGTCCTTAGTCCTATTCATGAGGGCTCAACCCTCAGAACCTAATCATATCCCAAAGGTTCCACTTCCAAATACCATCACATGGGGAATTAGGCTTTCAATTTATGACTTTTGAGGGGACACATTCATTCTGTATCAGACTATGTAGCATAAAATATCCTGGAAACTAAATACAGAAGAATTCCTTTCCTAGCCCCTCACCCTGAAATGTCAGTCAGGAAAGATGCTTGATGGTGTCCTACGGGAAGTCAACGAGATCCAGGAGTGTACCCAACAGATGGAAAATGTTCATTCACTCTGAGCTCTAACGCAATCGGGAAGTTACTCATTCCCTCAGTGGGAGCTGCCTGCAACCCCTCTCAAACTGGGAGCAGAATAAAAGGCAGCTGGTCCAACGACCTGGGCATAAAGTGACTGAAGGTGGGACAGGTAGAGCCACAGGGCTGTGTAAGCAAAAAGAACTGCCTTCCCACAGTAAAGAAAGCCAAGGAGCAGATACTTCTTAAGAGAATCTCCAGGGAGGGATGCCTGTGTGGCTCAGTCAGTTAAGTGTCCGACTTCGGCTCAGGTCATGATCTCACGGTTTGTGGGTTCATGCCCCACATTGCGCTCCGTGCTGACAGCTCAGAGCCTGAAGCTGCTTCCGATTTTGTGTTTCCTCCCTCTGTCTCTGCCCTTCTCCTGCTCTGTCTCTGTCTCTGTCTCTGTCTCTCTCGATAATAAATAAACATTAAAAAACTTAAAAAAAAAAACCCAAACTTTTAAATAAAAGAGAATCTCTGGAGAAAACAGTCTCTTTAAGAAGGTCTTCAAAAGACATACAACATCTGAAAATATGAACCAATAAAGATAAAAACATATTTCTGGATTGGAACATGATAAAATAATTCAACACCAAACAAAACCTGTGTTGAATGCACAGCAAAGAATCGGAATGCGGGCAAAGAAGAGCAGAGCAATGCAGACCGGGCCAGCACAGAGATAACATGTCTAGGTGTGCCGTACGCCTGGGAGTCCGGGGTCCCGGGAAAGGATCCGTGCACTCCCACAGCACGGCATTTTGACACAATTTATCCAAGGGCAGGATAGCTTTATAATCACCAACTGACAACCTGCTCTTGGAAGCCTGAGCTCCCCCCTGGATTATCAGCTGTAGCAACTCACACTCCCGATTGTTGCTGGTATTAAAAAGCTAATAGCGGGGGCGGGGGGGGGGGGGCGGCACCCAGGTGGTTCAGTCGGTTGAGCATCCGGCTTCGGCTCAGGTCATGATCTTGCGGTTTGTGGGTTCGAGCCCTGCATCGGGCTCTGTGCTGACAGCTCAGGGCCTGGAGCCTCCTTTGGATTCTGTGTCTCCCTCTCTCTCTGCCCCTCCCCTGCTCACGCTCTCTCTCTCTCAAAAATAAAAACAAACAAAAAAACCAAAAACATTAAAAAAAAAAAAGCTAATATGGAAACTGGAGGGGGAAATACAGAAAGGAGCACAGTTTTTGTTCTGAAGCGATGGGGCCTTGGATGACACTTACCCTCTGTTTTCTAAACATTCGCTAATGCTATCATATTATACATGTTATATGTATCATATATCCAAAATAAATAAATACCAATGCAAATGGTCTAAAAAAGGAGCCATGTCTTCTAAAATATCATAAAGAGCCCAACAAAATTTTCTTTCTGAACTTAGGATTTTTGTAATTAATTGGCTCCAATAACAGAATTAAATTTCTAAACAGGGAGATGGGGGCAGAGCGCCAAGTGCCTCAGGAGGGGTCTTAGAAGTAAGTCAATCTGGTGGGCAGCTGGCCCCTTCTACTTTTCTTTCTAACATATTATTTCGCATACAAAGCAAATATACAAGACATTTTTTTATCTCATAATATTTATGAAAAAGTGTTTTACCTAAAATTTTCATATTCTTCTTCTTGTCGTCTCCACGGGCAGCTTTGTATATTTCTGATAATGTGAAGATAGTCACTCTCTAAATACCTAAAAGGCAAATCGGTGAAATTAGAAAACAGAGATCGCACATATTGCTAAACAAATGTATTAAGTGTCCTAAAGGATACTTCTATAATCTACCCAGCATAGCTCTCTAAATCTTTTCTGAAATAAGGTAATGTAGAAATAACTAAATATCAAACCCATTTCCAAATCTCTAGGAACACAAATTTGGAAAGAATTATTATGTTGACGTAGGAATGTACAATTTGCACCTAAGTCTAGTATTACAAATAAACCATGACTGCACCCCAATTCACACTCATATCTTACAGCCATTTCATGTTGCTGTAACTCACTGACAAATATATCTTATACATGTTTACCATAAATACATGGTTTATCATTTTTTTATGCTCTAGGTTGAATGATATACCCTGGGATATATAGACAAAATTTCCCCAAAATAATCATCTTCAATTTTAACTCTGAATAGTAAAAACACAGATGAAAGTAAGTTAAGAGAGATGTATATTGGCATAAAAAATCTATAGGCTCAGCGGTACAGTTTTGCAGGATCCCAGACCCCAGTAAATCTCCCTCTACCCAAAATTCCATTATTAAGTATTAATTCCTTTAATCATAAAATAGCCTTTAGTCTTTAAGGGTTATCATTTAAAATTCAAGTACCACTTTGAGTAGAAAAAAACAACCCTTAAATTGTCTTTCAATGAATATCTTAGTCATTAGGCCTGCTACTTGAGATCAAGGCTCTATAGTAAGGACATAGAGTGTGTGTGGTAGGTGGGTGGAGAAAGGACAGGGCCGTGAAGAATCCTGTCAGAACTCCCCCCACTCATCCCCATCCAGAAAAATGCAAACCCCCTAAAGCTTAGTTCTGAAAAAGCTGTTTGTTATAGGTGGGGAAGGTCATCAACCTTCTGGCAACTCCTCTCCCCTTGAACTTTACTTACCCTTTTGGGTATCTCTCTCTTGAATGGTGCCACCACAATAAATCAAAACTGTTTTCCCTTGGTTGCCATTGGCCCAGCTAAGAAAACCTGAAAATCTTGAAAGATTGGTTTATACTAAAGGAGAAGCAAAGCAAAAACCTACCACAGGAGAAGTTAAAAATAGTTTTAGTTGCATGTGCTTCCAACCTTAACAGATTTACCTCACTCCCATGGGTCCTAAGATGGTTCCTAGGATACTAAGTGGCTTGAGAGATCTATTTACTCTGCCCAGAGCTCTAAATGTGACACTTCCCAGCTGGGGTGCATATTACCTGTCACCACATGCTGGAAGATACCCAGTTTCTACAAGACAGTGTTAAGTGGAAGGAAGGAAGGAAGGAAGGAAGGAAGGAAAGAAAGGATGGAAGGAAGGAAGGAAGGAAAGGATGGAAGGAAGGAAGGGAGGAAGGAAGGAAGGAAGGAAAGGATGGAAGGAAGGAAGGGAGGAAGGAAGGAAGGAAGGAAAGAAAGGATGGAAGGAAGGAAGGGAGGGAGGGAGGGAGGAAGGAAAGAAAGAAAGAAAAAGAAAGAAAGAAAGAAAAAGAAAGAAAGAAAGAAAGAAAAAAGAAAAGAGAAGAGAAGAGAAGAAAGAAACATTCAGGAGTCTACCCAAGGCTCTCTCAATTCCTGGCTCTTCAACAGAGACATGAGACTGTAACTATTTCCTCCTGTCAGGAGGGTCCTGTCTACCACCAAGGCATGGGTTTTAGTCATTTGATCATATTCAAAACAGGCCAACGAACAGAGCACCAAGCGTATCAGAGTCTATCAGGCAAAGTCATAAAAGAACTGCAGTCTCACAAAGGTCCATGGAAGAGAAAACAAAAAGAGTGGAGCCAAATACAAATATCTTCTAATTAAATCAATGAGAATCACAAGTGTATTTTAAGTCACCAAAGTAAAACGTAACATAAAAAGTATAGTAAGGATGAAATTACTATTCTATCATAAAAACTAAATGTGTTAGAGTTTAAAATTTTATTTAAATGCCATTTATTAGATAAAAAAATTAAATTTCTCGTAATGTATAGCAGAGATAGTAAGATGAGGGAACGTAAAGACATATATAGAAACTACTGAAAATGAAATATAATAGGAAATAAAAAATTGAATGAAAAAATTATAGAGAATCATTCAGCTGTGAGACAACCTTGAGTTGGTCTAATATATGGGAAATTATGATCTTAGAAACAGAGAAAAGGGGTCTCTGGGTGGTTCAGTTGGTTGGGCATCCAACTTCAGCTCAGGTCATGATCTCACAGTTGGTGGGTTCAAGCCCCATGTTGGGTTCTGGAGCCTGCTTTGGATTCTGTGTCTCCCTCTCTCTCTGCCCCTCCCCCGGTCACGCTCTGTCTCTCTCTGTCTCTCAAAGATAAATAAAAATGTTTAAAAAAAAAGTTTTTAAAAAGAAAGAGAGAGAAGACCAATAGCTTTTTGAAAAAATTATGATGGCATATTTTCCAAATGAGAACTATAAACTCACAGATCCAAGAAGCTCAGGAAACTGAAAGCACAGGAAATGTTAAAAAAAAAATGATTGAAGACACAAAATAATAAAATTTCTTTAAGTCAGTGATAAAGAAAAAAAATCTTAAAAGTAGTTAGAGAAAATAAACACATATATAGAAACAAAATAAGATTACAATAGACTTGTCAGAAACAAGGCAAATCAGAAAGCATGGAACAATGTCATTAACTGAAGAACATGATTTAGGGAGACTCTCAACCTAGATTTCTAGAGTCAGCAAATCTTTCAAAAAATGAGGGCAAAAATAGGGACTTTCTCAGACATTCCAAGGCTGAAAGAATTCATACCAGCAAATCTGCAGCACAAGGAATGCTAGGGTCCTTCAGGCCAAAGCAACAGGAAACCAGAGTGAATCTGGATCGATACAATAGTAATAACAAGCACTTGGAATGGTCTAGGAATGGTAAATATGTAAATACACACCAAACACTCTCTCTTCTTTTTCTAGGTCTCTTTAATAAATAATTGACTATTTAAATATAATAATAATTTACTGGGGAGTTCATAACATATGGAGTAATCAATGCCTGACAACAGAGGCCAGAAAGGGGGATGACATAAATCACCTGAAAGCAGATTGTGATGAGAAAAAGATGTACAGAGTTGACTTTTAAACATGTGTGCAGTTGAAAATCCATGTATGACTTTTGACTCTGTAAAAAATTTAATTATGAATAGTCTGCTGTTGACCAGGAATAACATAAACAGCCAATTAACACATATTTTGCATGTTAATTTGTATGTATTATAAACCACTTACAATAAGGGAAGCTAGAGACCCACAGCTAATATTATCCTCAATGGGGAAAAACAGAGCTGTCCCCCTAAGGTCAGGAACACGACAGGGATGTCCCCTGGTGTTCAACAGAGTACTGGAAGTCCTAGCCTCAGCAATCAGACAACAAAAACAAATATAAGGCATCCAAATTGGCATGGAAGAAGTCAAACTATCAGTCTTCGCAGACAACATGATATTCTATGTGGAAAACCTGAAAGATTCCACCAAAACACTGCTAGAACTGATACATGAATTCAGCAACATCACAGGATATAAAATCAACGTACAGAAATCAGTTGCATTTGTAAATACTGATTGAAACAGCAGAAAGAGTAATCAAGGAATCGATCCCACTGACAACTGCACTGAAAACCATAAAACAGCTCGGAATAAACCTACCCAAAGAGGTGAAAGATGCATACTCTGAAAACATAGAAAGCTTATGAAAGAAATTGAAGAAGACACAAAGAAACGGAAAAACATTCCAGGTTCATGGATAGAAAGAACAAATATTGTTACAATGTCGGAATACTATCCAAAGCAATCTACACTTTCAATGCTATCCCTATCAAAACAATACCAGCATTCTTCACAGAGCTAGCATAAACAATTCTAAAATTTGTATGGAACCAGAACAGACCCCGAATTGACAAAACTATGTTGAGAAAGAAAACCAAGGCTAGAGACATCACAATTCCAGACTTCAAGCTGTATTACAAAGCTGTAATCATCAAGACAGTTTGGTACTGGCATAAAAACAGACACACAGATCAGCGGAACTGAATACAGAACCCAGAAATGAACCCACAAACGTATGGCCAATTAATCTTAGACAAAGCAGGAAAGAATAGTCAACGGAATAAAAATCAGTCTCTTCAGCAAATGGTGCTGGGAAAACTGGACAGTGACATGCAGAAGAATGAACCTGGACCACTTTCGTACAGCATACATAAAATTAAACTCAAAATGGATAGAAGACATAAACCTAAGGCAGGAAGCCATCAAAATCCTAGAGGAGAAAACAGGCAACAACCTCTTTGACCTCAGCCTCAGAAACTTCTTACTCAACATGTCTCTGGAGGTGAGGGAAACAAAAGCAAAAATGAACTATTGGGCCCTCATCAAAGTAAAAGCTTCTGCACAGCGAAGGAAACAAGAATGAACAAAACTAAAAGGGAGTCTATGGAATGGGAGAAGGTATTTGCAAATGACATATCAGAAAAAGGGTTAGTATGCAAAATCTATAAAGAAATTATCAAACTCAACACCCCAAAAACAAATAATCCAGTGAAAAAAATGGGCAAATGACATGAACAGACACTTTTTCAAAGAAGACATCCAGATGGCCAACAGGCACATGAAAATATGCTCAACATCACTTGTCATCAGGGAAATACAAATCAAAACCACAATGAGACACCACCTCACACTTGTCAGAATAGCTAAAATTAACAACTCAGGAAACAACAGATGTTGGCAAGGATGTGGAGAAAGGGGAACCCTTTTGCATTACTGGTGGGAATGCAAACTGGTGCAGCTGCTCTGGAGAACAGTATGGGAGTCCCTCAAAAAATTAAAAATAGAGCTACCCTACGACCCAGCAATTGTACTACTATTCATTCAGAGGATACAAAAATGCTGATTTGAAGCGGCACATGCACCCCAATGTTTAAAGCACCCCATCAACAACAGCCAACTTATGGAAAGAGCCCAAATGTCCATCAACTGATGAATGGGTAAAGAAGATGTGGTGTGTATACACACACACACACACACACACACACACACATATACAATGGAATATTACTCAGCGATCAAAAAGAATGAAATCTTGCTGTTTGCAACATCATGGATGGAACTAGAGTGTGTTAGGCTAAGTCAAATCAGTCAGTCAGAGAAAGACAAATACCATATGATCTCACTCATATGTAGAATTTAAGAAACAAAACAGATGAACAAAGGGGAAGGGAATTAAAAACAAGATAAAAACAGAGAGGGAGGCAAACCATAAGAGACTCTTAAATACAGAGAACAAACTGAGGGTTGCTGGAGGAGAGGTGAGTATGGGAACGGACTAAATGAGAGATGGGCATTAGGAAGGACACTTGCTGGGATGAGCACTGGGTGTTATATGTAATTATGAATCACTAAATTCTACTCCTAAAACCATTATTACACTATAGGTTAACTAACTTGGGTTTAAGTAAAATTTTCAAAAAATATAAAAAAATAAAATATTTAAAAAATTAAGAAAGAAAGATGCAGGAACCAATCACATATCATTTACAAGATAAGCATTTCATGTAAGTAAACAAATTAAAAGTAAAAAGGCAAGAAAAAATATAAAACAGTACTACTAATTTAAACAAAGCTGGAGTGGGTATATTCATTATCAGACAAAGCAGTTTCCTGAGCAAGAAATACCTCCATGAAAAAAATAGGGTAAGAGCAGGAATTGATAAAGAGAAAGAATGAAATCAAAAGCTGTTTCCTTTTAAGAATAAAATTGATAAACGTATTGTCACATTGCTCAGGTAAAAAACAAAGATACAAATCACCGAGACCAATGACAGAGGTTGCAGGATGAAGAGTCCTACAGACATAAAAGCACAGTAACAACTTTATGCCAAAAAATTTGACAACTTAGATACAATGGACATATTTGTTGAAAGACACAAACTACAAAGTCTCTCTCAAGAAGAAAGTGAGGTCAGAATCAAAGGGATATATGAGTAACCACAGAAAGATGTTCAGAGAGATGCAAAGTTGCTAGCTTTGAAGGTGGAGTTAAAACATAGAAGAGTTCTGGTTCAAGATGGTGAGGTGGAAAGATCCTGAACTCACCTCCTCCCACAGACACACTAAGCAACAAGTACACACTGAGCCAAGGAGAGGGAAACCACATCAAAGTAGGTAGGAAAGGCTGGGGCACTCTACCTCCAGGGCAGTGATCCACAACTAGGAGGGAACTCAAAACCCAGAGCTTCTCCCTGAGGAACAAAGGGTTTGAATCCCACAGCATGCATTTCAATTTTCAAGACATACGCTTGAAAGGTGAGCCCCCAAAACATCTAACTTTGGAAAACAGTGGGGCTCATGTCCCAAGACCCACAAAATTGAAGTCCAAACTGGGAAACTGCTAATAAGTGCCTGTGTGCTTGGGCTCACCCGCCGCCCCAGGGCCCAGCTACATGGCAGCTGACTGCCCCGGACTTCAAGTGAAGGAGCCTCACCTACTTCTATGAAAGCACTGGGCTCTGGGGGCAGGCATCTACTTTAACACACATATCTAGGACCCCGAAGGACCATTCTCAAGGGATGGAGACTGACGGATGCCACCTTCATGCTCCCTTTGCTGTCTGCAGAACAGCAGAATATTCCAGAAGGAGCTTTCACACATCCGGGGCCCTGATTCTGCAGCTGCTGCCTTGACTGCCTGGCTCGAGAGGCCAGGGGAGCTTGCAATCCTGGTTCCATGGGACTGCAGTCATCAGCGTCAGCCAGAAAGAAGCTCATACCCTTCCTCCTCTGGCACCCAAATTTTGTGACTGCTCTTAGGGGATATGACCTGGCTCTGGTGGCCAGTGGGGCCACTCACGGATCCCAGAGGACTGTAACCAACAGAGAAAGAATTCCTAAATGATGACCATCCTCAGGACACAGCAAGAGGCAACAGGCCCAGAACTTGGTGTTTAGTGAAGGAGGCCTAGTGGCTAATCATCATGACTGTGGCCTGAGAGGCTGGCTTCTAATTGAACATACACCTGGGGGCTGGCTATAATCCATTCCAGAGTCCTTGAGGGCAGATGCTGTCCTCACACTCATCCTTTGCTGTGCTCCAGAGTGCCAACGTCTTCCGGAGAGGGGCTTTCCATGTCTGGCATCCTGGTTATTATGTCTGGTGCTCCAGTATTTGTGGCTGCCACACAGGTGACACTTCTTGATCACTTATATCTGGTGACTGGAGGAGCTTGCCTTTCTGGGTCCCATAGGACTGTAGCCATCAGTCAGAGAGTTCTTGGGAGGCTACCACCCTTCTTTGTGTGACAGAGGCTTCTTTGCTCATCCTGGAGCTATGGTCTGAGGGGCAGGCTTCAGGCTTGGCACACATTTACGGCCCACGGAGCTGCTTTCAAAGAATGCATCTTGGCAGTCTCTCTCTACCTTGCTCTAGCTTGCCAGAGGTTTACATTCATCAGGGGCTTTGATTTTCACCATTGCCATCACCTCCATTTCGCCTGGTTCTGGTGGCTGGCAGGGTTTAGGCTTACAATCCCACAGGACTGTGTGTATTATAACACTTTAAAAAGCTGATGTCTGAGGGTCTGGCTGCCAGTGAGAACGTAGGTGCTGAGATCTTCCCCGCTGGGACACTGTCAAATACTGGTACACACTTAACTACTGGAGATGATTAACAATAGAAGAGTCTGCTTGGACAAGCACAAAGGTTTCAGATACAACCAAGAGATGGGGCAGGGTTGAGTCACAAGTCATATCCTACACAAGGCCACTTCTTTAAGACTAGGTGAGGTCACTGTTGCATCTACTACTACAGAAACCAACACAGAGTTAAACTGACAAACAGAGGAATGTGTTCCACATGAAAAAAACAACAAAGCCTCAGGAAAAACCCCAATGAAATGGAGATAAGTAATCTACCTGGCAAAGAGTTGAAAGTAATGGCCATAAAGCTGCCCACAGAACAGGGGAGATGAATGGAGAAACATAGAGGAACCTCAAAAAATAGAGAAAGTACAAGAAAGTACTAAAGAGAAGTCACAGAGCTGTAGAATATAATAACTGAACTGAAAAAATATACTAGAGAGTTTCCACAACAGACCAGATGAAGCAGAAGAAAGGATCATTCAACTCAAAGACAAGGCAGTGGAACTCACCCAATCATAGCAGCAAAAAAAAAAAAAAAAAAAAAAAAAAAAAAAATTAAGAATAAAAAGAAAGTAGTTTAAGGGACCAATGGGAAATATCAAATGGACCACCATTCATTTTGTTCAGCTCCCCGAAGGACAAGAGAGAAAGGGGCAGAAATCTTACTTGAAAAAGGAATAACTAAAAACTTCCCTAACTGGGGGAATGAAACAGACACACAGATCCAAGATGCCTTGGAAGTTCCAAATAAGAGGAACTCATAGAAACCCAAATCAAGACATAGTGTAATTAAAATGTAAAAGTTGAAGACAAGGAGAAGATATTAAAAGCCAGACAACAAAAACTTTTTGTTGGGAAAACAAACTTTTTATGGGGAACCCACATAAGACTGTAAAGATTTTTCAGCAGAAACTTTACAGGCCAGAAAGAAGTGGCATGACACATTCAAAGTGCTGAAAGAAAAGAACTTCCAACCAAGAATGCTCTACCCAGCAAAGTTATCATTCAGACTTGAAAAAGAGAGAGTTCTAAAGAAAAACAAAAGTTAAAGGAGTTCATGACCATTAAACCAGCCTTAAAAGAAATGTTAAAGGGACTAAGAGTTGAAAAAAAAAGGAGCATGAACTAGTAAAAACAAATAAAGAAGAATATATCATACACTGAGAAGGTCAGTATATAGTAAAGGTAGTAGATTAATCACTTATTAAGCTAATATGAAGGTTAAAAGACAGAAGTAAAAATCACTATGATCACAATAGTTAAAGACACACAATAGAAAAGAATATGAAATGTGACATCAAAAACAGAAAATATGGAGGGGGAGAGTAATGATATTGAGCTTTAGGACAAACTTGAGCTGTTATCAACTTAAAATAAGACTATTAAAGATGTCAGTTTTTATATGTAAGCCTCGTGGTAACCATAAAGCAAAAACCTACAGTAAATACACGAAAGATAGAGAAAGGAACATAAGCATACCACTAAAGAAAATCAACAAACCACAAGGGAAGACAGCAAGAGAAGAAGAAAGAACCAGAGAGAAACTATAAAAACCAGAAAACAATGAACAAAATGGCAATAAGTACACATCTGCAAATAGATACTTTAAATGTAAATCGACTCAATTCACCAATTAAAAGACATGGAGGATAGGGCACCTGGGTGGCTCAGTCAGTTTAGCGTCCATCCGACTTCAGGTCATGATCTTGCAGTTCGTGAGTTTGAGCCCCGCATCAGGCTCTGGGCTGACAGCTCAGAGCCTGTAGCCTGCCTCAGATTCTGTGTATGCTTCTCTCTCTGCCCCTCCCCTGCTCACTCTCTCTCAAAAATAAATAAACATTAAAAAAAAAGACATGGAGGGGCTGAATAGATAAAAAACAAGACCTATCTATATGCTACCTACAAGAGACTCACTTGAGTTGTAAGGAATCACAGTCTGAAAGTGAAAGGATTGAAAAGATATTCCATGCAAATGTAAGCCAAAAGAACTTATATCAGACAAAGTGACTTTAAAACAAAGACCATAATAAGAGCCAAAGAAGAGCATTACATAATGATAAAGGGGTGAATCCAAAAGAAGATAATAAAACATTTCTAAATATTTATGTAGCCAACACAGAGGCACCTAAATATATAAAGTAAACATTAACACACCTAAAGGGAGAAATAAACAGCAAAACAGTAACAGTATGGGACTTTAATAACATTCTTAGATCCATGAACAGATCAATCAAATGGAAAATCATTAAGGAAACATCAGCATTGAATAACACATTAGATCAGACGGTCTTAACAAACACCTACATAACCTTCCATCCAAAAGCAGAAGAATATATGTTCTTCTCAAGTACATATAGAACATTTTCCAAAATTTGGGGCGCCTGGGTGGCTCAGTCGGTTGGGCGTCTGACTTCGGCTCAGGTCACGATCTCACAGTTTGTGAGTTTGAGTCCTGCGCCAGGCTCTGTGCTGACAGCTCAGAGCCTGGAGCCTGCTTCAGATTCTGTGTCTCCCTCTTTCACTGCCCCTCCCCTACTCATGCTCTGTTTCTCTCTGTCTCAATAATAAAAATAAAAACATTAAAAAATATTTAGAAAAAAAAGAACATTTTCCAAAATTTATGTTAGGACAAAAAACAAGTCTTAATAAATGTAGGAGAAATGATCATATCAAGCATCTTTTCCGACCACAATGGTATAAAATTTGATATTCACTGCATGAAGAGAACTGGAAAATTCACAAACATGTGAAGATTAAACAGTATGCTACTGAAGAGCCAAATGGGTCAAAGAAGAAATCAAAATAGATATTAAAAAGATCTTGATACAAATGAAAATGGAAATGTAATATACCAAAACTTATGGGGCAAAGCAAAAGCAATTCTAAGAAGGAAGTTCATAGCAATAATGCCTACATTAAGAAAAGTCTCAAATAAACAACCTAACTTTATACCTCAAGAAACTAGAAAAAAGGAAAAAAACTAGGCCTAAAGTCAATAGAAGAAAGGAAATAACAAAGATCAGAGCAAAAATAAATAAAATAGAGATTAAAAATAAAAAAGGACAACAGAAAAATCAATGAAACTAAGAGTTGGTTCTTTGAAAAGATAAGAAAATTCACACACATTCAGCTAGAATTACCAAGAAAAAAGAGACTCAATTAAATAAAATCAGAAATTAAAGAGATGTAGGGGCACCTGGGTGGCTCAGTCAGTGAGGCATCCAATTCTTGATTTCAGCTCAGGTCATGATCTCATGGTTCGTGAGATCAAGCCCCTCATCGAGTTGCATGCTGACAGCACGCAGCCTTCTTGGGGTTCTCTCCCTCTCTCCCTCTCTCTCTCCCCCTCCCCTGCTTGTGTACATGCTCTCTCTCTCAAATAAATAAATATAATTTTAAAAACAAGAAATTAAAGATGTGACAATTGATACCAGGGAATTCAAAGGATCATAAGACACTATTATCAACTATTACACACCAACCAGTTGGAAAACCTAGAAAAAGTGCTTAGGTTCCTAGAAACATAAAACTCACCAAGACTTAATCATGAAGAAGCAGAAAAAGTTACTAGACCAATTAAGAATAAGGAGAATGAATGAATAAATCAAAAACTTCCCCACAAACAAAAGTCCTACACCATATGGCTTCTTTGGTGAATTCCACCAAGGGTTCAAAAAAAATAGTATCAATTCTTCTCAAACTCTTCCAAAAAAGAGATAAGTAGGTTGCTCTCCCAATCTCATTTCACAAGGCCAGCATTAACCTGATACCAAAACCAGGCAAGAACATAAGAAAAATAAAAGAAAAAGAAAATTACAGCCGGATATCCCTGATGAACACAGATGCAAAATTCCTCAACAGAAACGTATTAGCAAACTGAATTCAACAATATACTGAAAGGATCATATACCACTACCGAAGTGGGACTTATTCCAGGAATGCAAACAGTGGTTTTCTTTAGGTAAGAAAAAGAAATAAAAGACATTTAATTAGAAAGAAAGAAATAAAACTGTCACTTTTTGCAGATGACAAATTATGTAGAGAAAATATTTAAAACTCCATCAAAAAACTGTTAGAAGTTATAAGCGAATTGAGTCAAGTTTCAGGATACAAAATTAATACTCATAATTCTGTTGTATGTTTTAGGCACTAACAATGAACTAACAGAAAGAGAAATTAGGAAAACAATCTCACTCATAAGTCCATTGAAAAGAATAAACTACCTAGAAATCCATTTAACCAAGGAAGTGAAAGACCTGTATATTGAAAGCTATAAAGTATTAACGAAGGAAATTAAAGAAGACACAAATAAATGGAAAGGTATTCCACACTAATGAGTTGGAAATTAATTGTTAAAATGTGCATGCTACCCAACACAATCTATGGATCCAATGCAATTCCCATCACAATTCCAAAGGCATTTTTCACAGAAGTAGAACAAACAGTCTTAAAACTGGTATGGAACCATAAAAGATCTCGAATATCCAAAGCTATCTTTGTTCCCTCATTTCAAATTGTATTACAAAGCTATAGCAACTAAAACAGGACGGTACATAGATCGGTGGAACAGAACAGAGAGCTTAGATATAAATGTACACATAAATGGTCAATTAATTTATGTCAGAGCAGCCAAGAATACATCATGGGGAAAGAGGGTAGTCTTTTCAATAGTGTTGAAAAATTGGACAAGCACATGCAAAAGAATGGCACTGAACCACTACCTTAAATCACTCACAAAAATTTACTCAGAATGGATTTAAGATTTGAATGTAGGCACAAAACCATAAAACTTCTAGAAGAAAAATCAGACCATAAGCTACCTGACATGGGTTTTGACAATAATTTTTTCAGTCTGACACAAAAAGCAAAACTAAGTGGGACTATTTCAAACTCAAAAACTCCACAGGGCAAAGGAAAGCATCAATAAAACAAAAAGGCAGTCCAGTGAATGGGAGAAAATGTTTGCCAATCATATATCTGATAAAGAGCTAATATCCAAAATATATAAAGAACTCATACAACTCAATAGCAAAAACCAATCTTATTTAAAAATGGGTAGAGGATCTGAAGAAACATTTTTCCAAGAAGACATACAAATGGTCAACTGGTACATGAAAAGACGTCCTATATCATTAATCATTAAGGAAATGCAAATCAAAGCCAAAATGAGGTACCATCTCATACCTATTAGAATGTCCACTATCAAAAAAAGCTAGAAATAACAAGTGTTAGTGAAAATGTGGAGAAAAGGAAACCCTCGTGCACTGTGGGTAAAAATTTAAACTTGTGCAGCCACTGTAAAAAACAGTATTGAGGTTCCTCAAACAATTAAAATATGACTACTATATGATGCAGCAAGTCTATTTTTGGGTATTTATCCAGAGAAAATGAAAACAACTAACTGAAAAATATATGCATCCCCATGTTCACTGCAGCATTATTTACAATAGCCAAAATAGAGAAATAACTTAAGTGTATATCACTTAAAAGTATGCATAAAGAAAGTGTGGTATACATATATTATATGTATATATGTGTGTGTGTTTATATATATATATATATACTTAGCCATTAAAAAATACATGTAACCTGGGGTACCTGGGTGACTCAGTTAAGTGTCCGACTCTTGATATCACCTCAGGTCATGATCGCACGGTTCATGAGACTGAGCCCTACGTCGGGTCTGTGCTGACAGCAGGGAGACTGACTGGGATTTTCCCTCTCTCTCTCTCTCTCTCTCTCTCTCTCTCTTCCTCCCCTGCTCACACACTCTCACTCTCAAAAATAGATAGATAGATAGATAAAAATCTTGCCATTTGCAACAACATGGACAGACCTCAAGGGCATTAGGCTAAGTGAAATAAGTCAAAGAAAGGCAAATACAGTATAATTTCTCTTATGTGTGATGTCTAAAAAATAAAAATTAAAAATACCAAGCTCACGGAGATAGAACAGATTAGGGCTTGCCAGAGGCAGGGGGTAGGGATGGGGATAGAAGAAAAATGGGTAAACTGGTTTTGTTTTGCTTTTGTTTTTCAGTTTAAATAAATTGAATTTAAAAATACAACAAGTTATATATAAGTTTATTACTTGATTATTAATACAATACTAAGGGATTAAGACACTAGGGCGATAAAAATTTGATCAGTGTAAAAAAAAAGAAAAAATAGATGACATGAACAGTCCTACAGCTATTAATAAAACTAAATTTATAATTAAAATCCATCCCACAAAAAACCCCTCCAGGCCCAGATAGCTTCACTGAAGAACTTTATCAAACATTTCAGAAATATTAATACCAATTTTACATAAATGCTTCTATAAAATTGAAGCAAAGGGACACTTCCTAACTCACTGTATAAAGTTACCCTGATAACAACAACAACAAAAAAAAAGACACTAAAAGAAAAAAAATGTACAGAACATCTTTCATAAACACAGATGCAAAAATCCTCAACAAAACATTAGCAAACTGAATCTAACAACATGTATAAAGTATAAAGCACTACGACCAATGGAGTGTATCTCAGGAATAGAATGCTGAAAATCAACTGACGAACTCACCATATGAATAGAATACAAAGGAAAAGGAGAAACAATAATTTCTGTACATCAAAAAAAAAAAAAGCATTTCACCTAAGTCAACATTCAGCCATAACAAAAACTCTCAGCAAACTGTAGAAAAGGCATTTTACAAAACTTCATAAGGGGTATTTACCAAAACAAAACAGAACAAAAAAACCTGTCAGCTTTAATCCTACATACTGATGACAGACTGAATGCTTTCTCCCTAAGTTCAGCATCAAAGCAAGGACGTCCATTCTTACTATCTCCATTCCATATTGTACTGGAGGCCTAACCAGTGCAATAAGGCAAGAAAAACAAATAAAGCCATTTAGATTGAAAAGAAATAAAACTATTTTTATTCAGAGATAAATCTGAGGAATCTACAAAAGAAAATTTAGCAAATTTGCCAAACACAAGATCAGCACACTGAATCAATTATATGTCTATACACTAGCAATAAACAATTGGAATTAAAATTTAAAACAATTCCATTTCCAATAACATCAAAAATACGAAATATTTAGGAGTAAGCGTGACCAAAGATGTGCAAGACCTTTACATTTAAAAGAACAAAATAGAGCTGAGAAAAATTAAAGAGGACCTAAATAAATGGAGCAATATCCCATGTCCCCAGGTCAGAAGAGTCAAGATTATGAAGATGATAGCTTTCCTCAAGGTGCGATTGTAACCAAAATTCGAGAAATAATTTTTATAGAAATTGAAAATTCGTGTGGAGATTTAAAGACCTCAACTAGCCAAAAGAATATGAAAACAACAAATCTGGAAGTTATACTACCTGATTTCAGGACTTACTACAGTATTACAATAAGCGGAGTGGCCAATAAGCAGAGTAGTGTCTTATATATATCAAGATAGATAAATAAATTGATGGAAGAATAGAAAATCCAGGAATAAAGCTTTTCAACAAGGTGAGTCAATGAAAAAAGAATAGTCTTGTTAATAAATGCTGCTGGAAAAATCGGATACCTATCAATTAAAAAACAATCCCCCCATTTTACTTTATTCCACACACAAGTATTAACCCAAAATAATTTAGATCATTTATCTAAGTATAAGAAAAGAAACTGTAAAACTTCTAGAAGAAAACATAACAAAAAATTTAATGACTGTGCTTTACACATACTATGCACAAAATGTACATATTCTAAAAGAAATCTATAAAATACACTTAATCAAAATTTAAAGATTATTTCTCAGTAACCACCACTGCAGATAAAATTCAAGCCGCAGACTGAGAAAAAATATGTACACAACACATATCTGATGAATAACTTAAAGGCAGCATATATAAAGAATTTTTACAATTCAATGATAACACGAACAACCCAATTAAAAATTGGGAAAAGATTTGAAGAGACACTTCACCAAAGATGGTAAGACAGGTGGGCAAATCAACACATGAGAAGATGTTCAACAACATTAGTTAATAGTGAAATACAATTTAAAATCATAATGAGATACTACACATCTCATACAACGGCTTAAAATTGAAAAGACAGACCATACTATGTTTGTCAACTAGAATTCGCATACACCACTGATGGGAAGGTAAAATATGCAACTACTTTGGAAAGCCATTTGATAGCTTCTTCAGAAAGTAAGTAAAGTAAACATATGCGTGGCATGCAACCCAGATATTCCACTCCTAGGTTCCTAAGTATTTACCCAAAAGAAATGAAAACTTATATTCACACAAAGATTTGTGCACTAACATTCACAGCTTTATTTGTAACAGCCACAAACTAAAAATAACCTAAATGTCCATTACGATGTGAATGGATAAACACATTATGGCAAACACATAAAATGGAGTATAGTTGCTTTCATTCAGTGATACGAAGAGATGAATTATTGGGGTGCCTGGGTGACTCAGTTGGGTCTGACTTCGGCTCAGGTCTGATCTCGTGGTCAGTGAGTCTGAGCCCCGAGTCAGGTTCTGTGCTGACAGCTCAGAGCTTGGAGCCTGCTTCGGATTCTGTGTCTCCGCCTCTCTCTCTGCCCCTCCCCTGCTCAACCTCGCTCTCCTCCGTCTCTCTCAAAAATAAACATTAAAAAATTTAAAGAAATGAATTATTGGTACCTGCCAGAACAATGATCAATCTCAAAATAATTATGCTGTATGAACAAAGCCAGACAAAAAGAGTACACACTGTAGATTACATTTCAGAAAATGAAATGAGCACACAGTAACAAAAAGCACACCAGAGGCTGCTTGGAAAAGAAAGCTAGCATGCAGGGCTGGGCAATGGTCAAGATAAATCAATTTCATGAGACACCTTTCGTGCAAGGTGTGTATGTTCATCATCTTGGTTGCAGTGAGGCTGCCTACATGTGCCAATATGCTGTTCCTCATACACTTAAGTCATACTTCACTGTGCATCATTTACACCTCGATAAACTTTCAAGATGCTCATTATTGGGCTAAAATATTGTATTTTCCATTAGATATAACTAAGATAATACGCCATGTACATCAGCCATTGTTAAAGATCAAATGTCTAAAATTCAAAATCTAGTTACTATGAACTTACAGTGTATTTAAATGGACACGCCTCTCAAAGAATTGCCTGGACAGCTAGTAAACTGCTACTTTCTACTTCCTGGAGTACCTGAACTAATACTCCAACAGTAGCCTTTTTCACATTGAATTTTATTGTGTTTACATGTTGGTTTCCCCTTCCAGACTATCCCTTTCTCCCACCCTCCATCCAGGATCTCAAGGACTGAGCATTTTGAGCCTAACACAATCCCAAGGACAGGCTGATTGTTTTTGTTAACCCAGAAAATGCACATTTAAACAGAACATGTATGAAATGCGACGAGGTCATAAACTCCTCTGAGTAAGTTCAAAGCAACATTTCCTTGTTCCATGGATTATGCCTGACTATCTTTTCCCAGTGCTGACTTTAACCCACTTTTCCTGTTCACAATGCACCCTGACACACCTCCTTCACTGTAATGCCTGAGAAGCTCGGATTTGAGATCACCAGATATTCCGTCGTTTCAGCCAGTCCAATAACCCAAATAATCCTTCCTGCCTCTCGGTTTCTTAGCATGCAATAAAAAGGGTATGAATGTGTGTGTGTCCTGTTAAATGATAACCCCCATTTTGAAAAATGAGTAACGCATACATTGACTGCCTCCATCTTAGGGTTTCAGCTCCCTGAACGGTGATCAGTGTAGACTTTGTAGAACATTTCACACCCGAAATGGAGGGGGTTATGTTGCTAGATATGTAGAGATCCAACCTCGGCAACTTTTAAAAGCAAAAAGCACAATAAATCGCTATCTCTTTTTGGCCGACTCTTGGAATCAAGAACAACCTCTTTTCTCAACCTTCCTTGATGGTTGTGGGGATCCTCACCCTGCCTCCACACTCTCTCATCAGTGCTCAAGAGCGGACTCAGACAAGCTTGTGAGAGCTGCCTGTTAAGTTGTCGGTGATGTTGTGAGCAAACTGTTAAACCATTGGTAGCTTGAAACTGGCCAAAGCGGGTGTACTTACACCACCGGCATTGGCCAACGGGACCAGTCAGGGCTCCCTCTTCCCGGAGCCGGTTGTTCAACATGAACGAGTGCATGGCTGCTCCTATAATTCAACCCACCTGGGCCACCTGTTGGCTTGGCTCAAAACTTTTCACTCCCCCGCAATACCCCAGTTTGAGATTTACGGAGGCCCACCGAGAAGGCCAGGGGAGACTGCTGCCACACCTGACTCTTCACACAAGACTGATCCACAGCGGTCCTAAGCCTTAGTGAAATGAAACTATCATATTAGATCCAAACAGCAACTGCCATCTTGGAAATTAAAGGTGACTTTATGTCCACTGGGATTTTGAACAAATGCTCAAGGGGGGAGCATTTGTGAATCAAAAGTCATGAGTTTAATTCCTTTGAGTTCCTTGAAGAACAGAGTTTGTATCAGTTTGAGATCATTCTTTTTTTTAAAATTTATTTTAACATTTACTTATTTTTGAGACAGAGAGAGACAGAGTGTGAGCAGGGGAAGGGCAGAGAGAGAGGGAGACACAGAACCTGAAACAGGCTCTAGGCTCTGAGCTGTCAGCACAGAGCCCGACACGGGGCTGGAACTCCTACTAACCATGAGATCATGACCTGAGCCAAAGTTGACACTCAACTGACTGAGCCACCCAGGCGCCCCCAGTTTGAAATCATTCCTGCTTCTCTATCAACCTTAAGCTAGAACATTAAAATTAGCATCCATTGTCAATTAGAATAAAGGTGCCTTATATAACATGCATAGTCTTTGAAACATTTTTTTTTTCATGACACACATCCCCCAATAAATTGTAGCTGGCTCCAATTAACCTTAATATTGAAAGACGTCAATCATAATGTATCTAATTTTACTAGTAAGTTAGTTGTGTACAAAGGCTTCTGACTGTACAGTCACTGATATTTAAAACTAAGTCAAGGGACACCTGGGTGGCTCAGTTGGTTAAGCTTTTGACTCCTGATTGCAGCTCAGGTCATGATCTCACGGTCTGTTAGTTCAAGCCCCACACTGGGCTCTGTGCAGGCCGTGTGGAGCCTGCTTGGGATTCTCTCTCCCTCTCTCTCTGCCCTTCCCCTGCTCATGCTCTCTCTCTCTCTCTCAAAAATAAAACAGACATTTAAAAAAAAAAACCCAAGTCAACACACAGCAAAGGAAGGCATATTCCTGGCCATATTACATAGGCTAGTACTCAAGCTACTTATTTCCTGACGTTGCTATGTTCAGAGAATCCTTTTCATGTCCACTCTAGAAATGAAGCATTATCCGCTAATATTACAAAGGGAAGACTAAAGACTAAAGAATATCAAAGGATGCTTGTTTTTTCTCTACATGTTTGCCCTTTCCTCTTAAAAAATACATCACCAACCAGCTTTTTTTTTTTAGAAACTTAAAATTACCATCATGATTTGTAAAGTGGGAGGATGGCTGGAGTGGAAAACCACCGAAAAAGGTGAAATGACACGTATGCTGTAAGGGTGGGCTCATTTGTGGGAGAAATGTGTCTCTGTAAACATTTCCTGTTAAATAAAATGCTCTAAATCACACCACGCTTTCTGCAAATTTACATTTATAGTTGGTTTTCAGTTACAAAGTATAGCCCCCCATCCCACCACCTTGAAACACAGCTGTCTCTGTATTACCCCGTTTTTATGGATGACAAAACTAAAAGTTCTGAGGGGATGAATCGCTTGCTGAATATTGTATTGTAAGTGGATGAGCTAGGAATTAAACTCATGACTTTTGATTCACAGTCTGGCTCTCTTTCCAATGTATCACACTGCATCTCATCTATTTTCATAATGAAACTGAAATTAATCCCATCAGAAACATTTTCTGGTCCCAAGACATGCAATAAATCATACTAAATAATGCAGCAAGTTATTTTCAAAAGAATAAATAATGTCTATTTAAATCATTATCAATACTACTCAAATGAAATACAAATTTTAAATAACATTCGAAATGACACTAAGTAAATATATTAAAATTTAAAATATTCTTCTAGAAACTTCTCTTTGGAGATAAAGACCCACATGCTATGACCAGTTTTATCTCAATTAAGATGTATATAGGGCTTTTTAAAAACCCTATATAATTCTGGTTAATTAATTTAATCATTAAATACTAACTGGGTACCTGTTAGAAGTTATCTTGAAGATATTCATCTATGAGCTCCATTTAAGCTGCTGAGATACTGATAAGTTTCCTACAACATCACTTCATGGTAAAAGCCAATCTTTTCGTCTAATGAAATGCGTGGAAAAACCTGAATAATATCAAGTCAGTAGGTTTCTAAGTGGTATTCTGTGTCGTCCCTTTTTTGTAGCTAGTTTCTATCAAACCCTTGAAGAGCTCAGGAACCAAACACTGCAAATCAATATAATGCTATAAGATCTTCATTTAATACAGCCAATCATTTTCACTGGGCAAAACTTTTTAAAGGAATAGTTGATGAGTGAGTGTGTGACAGCTAACAAAAACACATATACAGCAGGCAGACTGAGTTGAGCTATGAATAGCACAGGCATATTGTACTGACATTTCATCCACTAAAGGTAGAAGAATTCAATTTACTTTGTTTTCAACTCTACGTGATAGTAACTTCTAATTAGAATGCTGTGGCTATTGTCAATAGGCACAGGAAAAAAAGGATCTTAAACTTTTATTCTCTCCATACTCTTGTCTCTCAGACAAGTTAAATATTCTAAAACAGCCTCAGGAATTAATTCCTAAAAATGCCAATGTTCTTCACAGCCCCCATGAAATCCCCAAGCTGCCCTATGTAAAACAGTCGGATATTGATTTCTTAGAAAAAGAACACTTTCTCTGCCCTAGGCAATTAGCTTTTGGCATTTTGATATTAATTACATGTTTAAGACACATACCAAGAAAATCTGCAACAGGGACTCACTTTGGCCAAGCAAGAAGGAATTGGGGGTCTATCTACAGAGGGGTGGGACGTGACATAGGAAAGGTAACAAGGACTGGGGAAGCACACTCTAAGGCTAGCAAAAGGTGTAGAGTCGGAAAGCTGTTACTGCCCCAAGTCTAGGGTACTTGGAAAGAACTGTGGGAGTGGAGGTACAGAAGAAGGCCACCGGACAGGAGTGATGGCCTCTGGTAGGGGACACAGTTGTCCCTAACCCAAGCCCACAGAGAGCACATGGGGGAATAAATACTCCGAATTTTCTCTCCTCCCACTTTCCACTCTCCTGCCAGTGTCTTACATAGGCTAACCCTAAGCAGAAGCCACAGGTAAGGAGGGTCCACCTAACGTGGCCCGAGCTGGAGCATGCAGCATGAACAAAAAGAGAGTAGATCTGGAAGGTTAAAAAAGGAATTTTATAGCACAAATAAATTCATGATGCTATTTTCAGAATTATCCAGGGGTAAGTGAATTTACTTGGCTAGCGTCTAGTTTGATAGAATGCCCCAATAAAGCAGTAACTCACAGCAAAACAAAAACCATCATTTTTAAATACCTCCCTCACAGAGATCTGCAAGATGCAAACGCATCACCAGGATAGAAAGAAGGAAGAAACAAAGAATAAAGATGCTCTTTAGGATTTTCCTACTTCCTCTTACAACACAAACAAAACAAGATTTCCGAAGATGAAAAAGAATGATGACCCACTTTTCAAGTTCATAGGGATAAATCTCCAGACATATATGAGAATTCCCAAAGATGAAAATAACAATTTAGTGATCTTATACAATCAATTTTTAGAAACAGGATCCTATATATTGCAAGGGATCTAAGAGAATCAATAAATTCGGAGTTTGTCTATCTCTTGAAGAGTTACACTCTATAGTTAGAGGGAATTACAACAGTGAAGGAGCTAGCATGAATAGTATATACCAGGTTAAGATTTTTTTTTTAAGTTTCTTTATTTATTTTGAGAGAGAGAGAGAGAGTGCATGAGTAGGGGCGGGGCAGAGAGGGAGAGGGAGAGAGAATCCCAAACAGGCTTGGCGCTGTCAGCACAGAGCCTGACATGGGGCTTGAACTCAAAAACTATGAGATCATGACCCAAGCAGAAATCAAGAGTCGAGACGCTCAACTGACTGAGCTACCCAGGTGCCCCTGTGAGGTTAAGATTTTTAAGCTATATATGAGTAACTATTAACCTTTTGCCTTTAAATTCTTCTGGCTCGCATAAGCAATCCCTTGTACCTACTTTCTCTCTCTATACACTTATCCTTTTGTTTGCATGGATTTACTCAATAAATACTTAATGGAAATCTGCTATATGTCAGGTACTATTCTGAGGACCAATGATACAATAGTGAACAAAATAGACTGTTCAAAAAAATCTATGTTTCATGAAATTTATATTGTAATAGGGGATAACAATCAACCAAATATAAGGGCTGAACTGTGTTCCCCCAAATTCATATGTTGAAACCCTAATACCCACTCCTTTGAATTTGATTTTATTTGGAGATAAAGCCTCTGAATGGGGGATTACATTAAAACGAGGCCATTGGGGTGGTCTTCATCCAATCTGACTGGCGTTCTTACGAGAAAAGGAAATTGTTATATACAGAGAGACACCGGAGCGTGGCGTGCATAGCAAAAAGATCACGGGGGACAGAGCGAGAAGGCAGCTGTCTGCCAGCCAAGGAGAGAGGCCTCAGGAAAACCCAAACCTGCTGACACCTGAATCTCAGACTTCCGGCCTCCCGAACTGTGAAGAATTAATTGCTGTTAATGTTCTGCTATGGCAGCCCAAGCACACTAATACACCAAATAATATGTACATTAACAGCACGTTGAAGTGCTATGTACTTAGAACCATGAAGAAAAATACTGCAGGAAAAGAGGGAAAGTGTGTGAAACAGGGTTACAATTTACGTAGGGTGGTCAGGGAAGACCTCCCTGGGAAGTAACAGTTGGGCAACAACTTGAAGAGCTGACTAGGCAAGCCACGCACCTACAGGGCATGGAAATGGGAAGGGCATTCTAGGCAAAGGGAATGTCAAGTGCAAAGACCAGAGGAAGGGGCAGGCATGGTGTGTTTGAGGAACAAGATGGACAGGATGCCTGGATATCACCCATGAGTCAGTCACACAGGAGTCCATTCATAGGTGACAAGAGATGAAGTCAGAAAGGTAACAAGAAATCTAATGGTACAGACCTTGCTATTCAACGTATGGACCTCAGGGGCGCCTGGGTGGCTCAGTCAGTTAAGTGTCCAACTTCTGCTCAGTTTATGAGCTCACAGTTCTTGGGTTTGAGCCTCGTGTTGGGCTCTATACTGACAGCTCAGAGCCTGGAGCCTGCTTTGGATTCTGTGTCTCCCTCTCTCTGCCCCTCCCCCACTTGTACTCTCCCTCTCTCAAAAATAAATAAACATTAAATAAAATTTTAAAAACAACAACAAAGTATAGACCTCAGACTAGCAGTACTGGCATTACATGGTTAAGACTGTTAGAAATGCAGAAGCTCAGGTCTGTCCCAGACCTACAGAGTCAGAATCTGTATTAAAATAAAATTCATGAGCAATCTGGGAGCACATTAAAGTTTTCAACCGCTTTATGGAGGTACAGAGTTGACCCTTAAACGACACAGGTTTGAACTGCACAGGTCCACCTATAATGGGCTTTTTCTCAATACAGAACAGGAGTGTAAATGTATTTTCTCTTCCTTATGATTTTCCTGATAACATTTTTTGTCTAGCTTACTTTACTGTAAGAATACAAAATGTAATATACGTAACATACAAAATATGTATTGAGCAACTATTTATGCTTATCATTAAGGCTTCGATAGTCTATTAGTAGCTAAATTATGGGGGAGTCAGAAGTTATACATCCATCTTCAACTACATGGGGGAGCAGGGTCCGTGTTCCTAATCCCAAGGTGTTCAATGGTCAATCATAATTCATGTACCATATAATTAACCCATTTAAAGGGTACAAACTGATGGTTTTCAAGGAGTATCTTCACAGATATGTAAAATCATCACTATAGTCAGTTTTAGAACATTTTGATCACCTCAAAAAGAAATCCTGTACACTCTGGTGATCATCCCCTTCAACTCATAAATTTTGACATATTGTGCCTTCATTTTCATTCACCTTGGAGTATTTTCTGATTTCAGTTTATATTACTTTGTGAATATACTTAGGAGAATTGTCTAATTTCCACATATTTATGAGTTTCTCAAATTTTTTCTGAATACGGACTTCAAATTTCACAACAATGTAGTCAAATAACATATTTTGTATTAATTCTATTCATTTAAATTTATTTGAGGTTTGTTTTAGAGCCTAGTATATAATTTATCCTAGAGATTGCTTTGTGTGTATTTGAGAATAATGTGAATTCTCTTGCTGTTGGGCAGTATATTCAATAGAATTCTGTCAGGTCTAGTTGCTTTCTAGTGTTGTTCAAGTCTTCCATTTTCCTGTTGATTTTCTGTTCTATTTTGCTTTTAAGAATAGGGTGCTGAAGTCTCCAATAATTAATGAATTGTTTATTTCTCCCTTTATTTGTCAGTTTTGTTTTGTGTAGTTCGGTGCTATGCTATTATGTTTATAATTTTTAAATCTTCCTGCTGAACTGTTTCATTTATGATTATAAAAATCTTTTATTTCTATTAACATTTTTTCTTTTAAAAGTCAATTTTGTCTGATACCAGTATAGCCACTCTTCCTTTCTTGAGGTTGGTTTTTGCATGTTATATATTTTTCTATCCTTTCACCCTCAGTCTATTGGTACATTTGTATCCAAAGTGTATCTTCTGTGTGGTATATATCTATAATGGAATATTACTCAGCAATCAAAAAGAAGGAAATCTTGCCATGTGTAACTATGTGGATAGAACTAGAGGGTATTGTGCTAAGTGAAATTAGAGAAAGACAAATATCATATGACTTCACTCATATGAGGACTTTAAGATACAAAACAGATGAACATAAGGGAAGCAAAAATAATATAAAAACAGGGAGGGGGACAAAACATAAAGACTCTTAAATATGGACAAGAAACAGAAGGTTACTGGAAGGGTTGTGGGAGGGGGGATGGGCTAAGTGGGTGAGGGGCATTAAGGAATCTACTCCTGAAATCACTGTTGCACTATATGCTAACTAACTTGGATATAAATTAAAAAAATAAATTAAAAAAAAAAACAAAGTGTATCTTCTCAGGGCGCCTGGGTGGCTCAGTCCGTTAAGCATCCAACTTTAGCTCAGCTCTCACAGTTAGTGAGTTGAAGTTCCACGTTGGGCTCTGTGCTGACAGCTCAGAGCCTGAAGCCTGCTTCTGATTCTGTGTCTCCCTGTCTCTCTGCCCATCCCTCCACCACGCTCTCTCTCTCAGAAATAATAAATAAATAATTTTTTTAAAAAGTGTATCTTCTGTAGATAGCATATGGTTTTAGATCATGTTTTTTAATCTGGTCTGACAAGCTCTGCCTTGTGACTACATCATTTAATGCATTCACATTTTTTAAAAAAAATTTTAAATGTTTATTTATTTTTGAGAGAGAAAGAGAGGCAGAGCATGAGCAGGCGAGGGACAAAGAGAGAGGAAGACACAGAATCCGAAGCAGGCTCCAGGCTCTGAGCTGTCAGCAAAGAGCCCAACGCAGGCCTCAAACTCACGGACGGTGAGATCATGACCTGAGCCAAAGTCAGATGCCCAATCGATTGAGCCATGCAGGTGCCCCTAACCCATTAGCATTTAATATTACTATTGATATAGTTAGCCTTACCTCTGCCATTTTACTCTTTGTTTTTATGTTTCAGGTAATTTTTTGTTCCTCTACTTCTTTATAGCATTCTTTTGCCTTGAATATTTTAAAAGAAGCATTTTAATGTCTTAACTTTATCTTTTAGTGGTTGTTCTAGGGCTTATCATATACATCTTACCTTGTCAGAATCAGCTTGCAATTTATACTACCTTAATTGCACTGATATATAAAATATTACTTATAGCTCTATTCCTTCCCCTCCTTTGTGGAAAGTTCATGTAATATTACATCTTTTCATGTTATAAACCCTATACATTGTTATGATTATTAGTTTACCATCTGTAATCACTTCCTTGGCCCAATAACAGTTTGCTCCCACCCTCTTCCTTTGTGATATTATTGGTAAATATATTACATGTATGTGTGAAAAGTGCTTACAAAGGCCTTGCAGGCTACTGTAAAAATTTCGTCTTTAATTTTGAGTGAGATGGGAAGCCACTGGAACAAAGAAGTGGCTTGATCTGACTTATATTTTAAGAAGGTTTCTTCTGTGTACTTTGTTGAGAATTACCGAGGGCAGGAAGTGAAGCGAAGTTTCCCAGAATCCAGGAGTGGAATGAAGATGGCTTGGACCAGGGTGGAATTGGTAGAATTAGTAAGAAATACTCAGCTTCTATATATGATTTGAAGTAGCCAATGAGATTTAATGACAGATAATGAGAAGGATGAACAGAGAGGACTCAAGAATAATGGCATTTAGGCCTGAGCACCGGAAGTACAGACTTGGTATAAACTGAAGCTGGGAAAAGTGCTATAGTACAAAGCATTTCCCTTTAGGAGAAAGTCCAGGAGGCCCTATAAGATGCATGACGTTTCAGATACCTTACAGACATCCCAGAGAGTGCTGACTGAGCAAAAGGAATAACCAAATTTGGGAAGAGGTTCAGGCAGGAAATAGAAATTTGGAAATCATCAGTATGTAACTGGTAATTAAATCCAAGAGACTAAATGTGGTCCTTGAAGACTGAGCATGAACAGAAAGGAGGCCTAAGGACTGCGTTCTGGGGTACTCCAGTGTCAAAAGTGAGAAGACATGAGGAATCTACAAAGAAGAAGGAGAAGGAGAAGCCAGTATATTCTGAATATCTGACTTTCTTAATATACTATAAGAGGCTAAAAAGAAATAATTTATAGGGGAGCCTGGGTAGCCCAGTTGGTTAAGCATTTGACTTCAGCTTAAGTCATGATCTTGCAGTTTGTGGTTTTGGGCCCCGTGTCTGACCTTGCGCTGAGAGTGCAGAGCCTGGAGCCTGCTTGAGACTCTGTGTCTCCCTCTCTCTGCCTCTCCCCTGCTTGTGCTCTCTCTCCCTCAAAAATAAACATTTTTTAAATATTAAAAAAAAATAAAAAGAAATAATTTATTATCTTCATGTTTCTTTGCAAGAGTTCTCAACCACACAGATTTTGGTTTTTTTTTAATATTTTTAATTTTCTTTCTTATTTTAATATAATTTATTGTCAAAGTAACTAACATACAGTGTATACAGTGTGCTCTTGGCTTCAGGAGTAGATTCCCATGATTCATCGCTTACATATAACACCCAATGCTCATCTTGACCAGTGCCCTTCTCAGTGCCCATCACCCATTTTCCCCTCTCCCTGCCCTCCCATCAACCCTTAGTTTGTTCTCTGTATTTAAGAGGCTTTTATGGTTTGCCTCCCTCTCTGTTTGAAACTATTTTTCCCCTTCCTTTCCCCCATGGTCTTAAGTTTCTCAAATTCCACACATGAATGAAAACATATGGTATCTGTCTTTCTCTGACTTATTTCGCTTAGCATAATACTTTCCAGTTCCATCCATGATGTTGCACATGGCAAAACTTCATTCTTTCTCATTTCTGAGTAATATTTCATGATGTGTGTGTGTGCGTGTGTATATATATACATATACACCACATCTTCTTTATCCATTCGTCACCTGATGGACATTTGGGCTCCTTCCATACTTTGGCTATTGTTGATAGTCCTGCTATAAACATTGGGACACATGTGCCCCTATGCATCAGCACTCCTGTATCTTTTGGATAAATTCCTAGTAGTGCTATTGTTGGGTCATAGGGTAATTCTATTTTTAATTTTTTGAGGAACCTCCATACTGTTTTCCAGAGTGGCTGCACCAGTTTGCATTCCAACAGTGCAAAAGGGTTCCCATTTCTCTACCTCCTTGCCAACATCTGTGGCTTCCTGAGTTGTTAGCCACTCTGACTGGTGTGAGGTGGTATCCTAACGTCAAACACACATACTTTGAAAATGCTTTGAGTGAGTCTGATGTGCACCTCTAGATCGAGAATAACTGTCACTGTACCTGTCCAGGTGCTGAGCACAAAGAAGTTGTTGTGTGTTTCTGCAACTGAAATGTAATATGCAATTAGAACACAAAAACATCCAAAGGTTTCAGATATTAATTTTGAACGATGACAATAATTAGCCATCAGCCTTGATCATACCAAGAGAAGCCAGACGGAACCCAAAGTTCCAATTAGGGTACCTGCTGTTCAAGACAATGCCACGCCACACTATTTACATTTCAGAAGCTTATATAAAATAAATACCAAAAAGTGAAGAAAATGTACAATATTTTCCTGATGCACTGTTTTTCCGTACCTTCTCATTATAAAGTCAAATGTTTTGTATTATAAAGTCTTATATTTGTGACTGGTAAATCTGCCTTCATTAAGAGCAGTACCATAGAGTACTGAAAACAAAATAGTCAGAATTTCATCTAAATTCTAGGTCGGATTGTCTGATGTTCTAGAAGCCGTTTAAACCCGCTGGGCTCATTTCTTTCACTTGTGTAATTAGAGTACTGAAACCTACCCTGAAAAAATATTGCAAGGACTATAGATGCGTTTAAATTATCTTGCATACAGTAAGCTTACAAAAGACAGAGCTGTTAAATTATTACTATTCAGTAATTCTGGCAATAATAATGATAAAAATATAATAATGCAAAGGATTATGAATTGAATAGTACATTAGTTATCTATGGATATGTAATAAACTACTCCAAACCTTACTGTCTTTAAAAAAAACAATAAACATTTATTATTAGGCAGTTTCTGTAGGTCAGGAATTCACTAGCAGCATGGTTGAGTGGCTCTGGCCCACTAGTCCTCATTAAGCTGCAAAGTCGAGATGTTGGTCAGGGCTGAAGGATCTATGTTTAAGAAGCCTTGCTCACATGACTGACAAGCTGGTACCAGATGTTGGCAGGAGACCTTAGTTCTCGCCATGTGGACCCCTCCACACCTTCATGACATAGTAGGTGGCTTCCCCCAGAGCAAACAATCTTAGGTGGCAAGGCAGAACTATCAAACTCCTTTATGACATGGCCTTGAAAGCTGGACTTTTTTTTATTTCTGCAGTATTCTGACACTATTGAGTGGTCAAAGGGCAGCCCCCTTCAGTGAGGTAAAGGAAAGCATGTGGATACCAGCAGAGAATCAGCGGGCACCATCTTGAGAATGTGGCTGCCGTAAATCGTAAATAAACTATACTTTTATTTAACATTACCTGCTATATTATTTTGAATGTTGGAGAACAGTAATAGATTTGCTTTCTTACTCTGTGCCACTTCTAAAATTAGAAATAATCTCAATTATTTCTTAATCCCCTTAAAGAAGTTTGATTATTTTTATTGTCCTTGACTTTCTACTAAAGGTTTTTTTCACATGACTAGTTATTTGAGCCAGTATAAGGAAGCCTTCTGATGTGAATACATAATCAACTTGATAGCATAACTAGAAAGTCAGCATTTCGATTTTCTTCTGAGGGCAAATTCAGCTTTGTTTCCACTGATAAAGACTTACAATAAAACAACAGACTGTTTCAATCTTCGGCATGGCAAAAAAAGATATACTAAGCAACTCTTACCAAGTATTAATTAAGGGATTCAAATTAGGCTTATGTTAATTATTTTCCAGCATCCACAACCACACACAAAAAATCTTTTATTTTCCCTTCTCATTAACTGGTTGCCTAACATTAAAGAAGCCACTGTCTCCTTGCTTAATCTTTAAACTAAGGCAATAGATTTTGTAGAAAAATAAAAGTAATACATACTTTGGTAAGAGCAGAAAAAAACATATGGATTAGAAGACTTTAAGACTATTCCTTCAATTTCTTAAATTGTATGCTAGCTATTTCTTAGGTACTCTCTGAGGTCCAGAATGATGGTTAAGTCACCTTTCAACAGACCTAGGATAACTGTTTGACATAAATGCAAAAATAGTTTTACAGACTTCTTTCATAGCCTCAATATCAGCTCATCTGCCCAACTTAAAACTTTTTTTTTATGTTTATTTATTTTTGAGAGAGACAGAGTGCAAGCGGGGGAGGGACAGAGAGAGAGGGAGACACAGAACCTGAAGCAGGCTGCAGGCTCCCAGCTGTCAGCTCAGAGCCTTGACGCAGGGTTCAACTCAAGAACCTTGAGACTGTGACCCGAGCCGAAGTCGGACGCTTAACTGACTGAGCCACCCAGGCGCCCCCCACCTTAAAATTTTAAATCAACAACCACAGCACGGCTTTAGTTAACAAATTTCCTAAGATATTAATAATGCACCATGTTAGTACAAACAGCGGTTTTGCACTAACTTCTCCTTTCTGATCTTTATGCCAAGGAAAGAAAAGAGTGCTAGATTTTGGAGCCCTTGAATCTCATCTAAAAAGGCAAGGTAAAGGGTCAGAGGTCCAAAGACAAAAGGGTGGGTATCGTTTCAAGAACCGATGAAAGCACCATAGATTTAAAGCTGAGCAGAAACAAGTCATAGATCATCCTATGCCAAGAAAATCTTGTACATGAGCAAAAATCATTTTTCCTGATCGACAACTTGAAACTTAAAAATACTTGCTTTGTTAGCAGGCTGTCAAGTGAGATGCTCACATTCAGGGTTTTTTGAAGTCTGATCTGCCATAATTTATACCTCTTCTTTTCAAACTGCAATTCAGGTCATGTTGTACTCTCCAAGATAACAGTGAAGAACATTCAGGGTCAGTCTTCAACTCACTTTGCCTTTCGCCCTGCAAAATGGTGCTTTCTAACTGGCATTTTTATGGTGCCCCAGTGACACGATACCTTTCAGAAAATTCTACTGTCAGTTATTTTAAATGGTATCGCATGAAATCGCTCATCAAACATGAGCAATCACCAAGTAGTATATGGTTTAAGCCACACTTAACCTATGCAAGGAAGTGTTGTTCCAAATCTTAATCCTGAAAATTTGGATCTTATCCTCCCCCCAAAACAGCACTGAAGGCAAATGAATATTTTATGCCTCAGTGATTGCACAGGAAGTTGTAGGGCAATGGCTTACATTTTACATTCCATTCCTAAAAAGATCTCTCCTTCCATAGAGATACTATATAAACTTCTCAAGTGTTCAAAGGACATAAGAGACTGCTGTTTTTTTAAAAACAAAAAAGTTCCTTCTTCCTTTAAAAAAACACCTTAAGAGGGGTGTCCAGGTGTCTTAGTTGGTTAAGAGACAAACCTGGATTTTGGCTCAGATCATGATCTCATGGTTCGTGAGCTCAACCACCCTCCACCCCCACCTGTCCCGCTTTGTGCTTTGTGCTGACAGCGTGGAGTCTGCTGGGATACTCTCTCTCTCCCTCTCTGCCCCTCCCTTGCTAATGTTCTCTCCCAAAATAAGTAAACTTAAAACACACACACACACACCTTAGAGGCCAAGAATCAATAGAATGATGAGAATAATAGAGCTGTTTGATATATATGTGGCAGAAATATCTGGTTGACCACCATGGATTGGTGCTTCCTTTCTAGAGTGTATAGTTGGTCAAAACTAGTTGTATGACTGCAAACCCACATGGAGGTGGGACCAGCTCCAGCCAATAAAATGTGACTGTAAGTGATGTGTGTCCCTCTCCAAGCCATGTTGACTTTGTCCATAGCATCTTCTTCAGCAGCAAGCCTGGGATTGTCTATCAAAGATGGCTACATCATAAGATGGAAGGAACCAGAATCCCGGAGTCAATACTCAAACTAAAGGTGACTAATCAAGGAGTATCTACATTGACTGTAAGAGAAGAGAGAATCAAATTTTGTGTTACAATGTTGCATTTTGGGAATTCTTATTTCATCAACCCTGACCAAATGGAGGAAACTGAACAAATGTCAATGTCCATTTTCTTGAGATCCAGGATCAGCTGCCAAAATGGAAGAGAAGCACAAGGGGGAAAAAAGCACAGCAACAAAGTCAGAAACATTCAAGAAGGAGAAAAATGAGTTCATTTCCTGGGTCAGCTGCTCTCAAGTTTCTGCTCTTAGAAAAATTCGTTCATTTGTCTGAAGCAATGGAGACTAAGATGAAAGCTTGGATATTCATAAAAATCATCATTTTTCAAAAAATGTAAGCAGAAAACATTACATATAATCTTTGCCATACTAAAAAATGAGCAAACTAGCATTGATCAGATAGCTAGATAGCATTTTTCGTACAGCATAATATTTTATCTGGGACATAACTTGATTAAAAGGATTGAGCTAGAAAAACCCACAGAAATATTCAAGGGGAAAGGATGACATCGGAAAAAATGGACAAAACTAGAGATTCAAATTAAGGGAAAGAGAAAAAGAACTATTGGTTTCAAAAGGAGTTTAAGTTTATGGATTTATGGTTAATTTTTTAAGAGCTAGAAATTAAAGGTAGTATACAAAATGCTTTGAAGACCTAAGAAATACATTCATTCACTTATTTATTTATTCATCAAATATTTACCAAAAAACTACTATGTGCTGAGGCCTGTAATAAGCACCAGGGACATAAATGTGAACAAGCTCTTTGGAACTGGACCCCCCCCTCTTTTTTTTTTTTTTGAGGTATAGTTGACTACATTATCATGTCAGTTTCAAGTGTTCAACATCGTGATTCAACACTTGTATAACTGAGAAATGACTACAATAAGTCCAGATACCATCTCTCAACCAAACTTAATATTATTATTGACTATATTCCATATACTGTACAGCATACCCCATTTCAGTCTTATTTATTTGATGACTGAAAGTCCGTACTTCTTGACCCCTTCTCACCCATTTCAACCCCCTCCTCACCCCCCTCCGCTCTGGCACCTCCAATCTGTTCTCTGTATCTTTAAATCTGGGTTTTCTTCTGTTTTGTTTTTCACATACAAGTTAAATCATGTGATATTTGTCTTTGAATTATTTTACAGCATAATAGCTTCAGGTCCATCCATGTTGTTGCAAATGGCAACATTTCATTCTTTTTTATGGCTGTGTAGTATCCAGAGAGAGAGAGAGAGAGAGAGAGAGAGAGAGAGTTTGTAACACATCTTTATCCATTTCATCCACTGATGCACACTTAGGTTGTTTCCACATCTTGCCTACTAGAAATAACGCTATAATGAACAAAGGGGTGATGTATCTTTTAGACTTAGTGTTTTCATTTTCTTCAGATACATACCCAACAGTGTAATTGCTGGACCATATGGTAGTTCTATTTTTCACTTTTTTGAGGAATCTCCCTGCTGTTCTCAATAGTTGCTGGACAATGTACATTCTCACCAACAGTGCATGAGGGTTCCCGTTTCTCCACATCCTGGCCAGTGCTTCTTTCTTGTTTTTGTTTTGTTTTGGTTTGGTTTGGTTTGATTTGTTTTGTTTTGTTATTGAGCTGTGTGAGTTCATCTACTTTGGATATTAACCCTTACTGGAAATATGATTTGCAAATATCTTCTCCCATTTAGTAGGTTGCCTTTTTGTTTTGATGAGGGTCTCCTTTGTTATACAGAAGCTTAGTGTACATCCATGTGTTTATTGTTGCTTTTCTTTTCCTTGCTTTTAGAGTCAGATCCAAAAAAAAAACACTGCAAAGACTAGTTTCAAGGAGCTTACCACCTGTTTTCCTGTACGAGTTGTGTGGTTTCAGGTCTTACATTCAAAACTTCAATGCATGTGAGTTAATTTTTGTATATAGTATAAGATAGGGTCCAGCTTCATTCTTGCATGAAAAGTGCCCAGTTTTCTCAACACCATGTATTAAAGAGACGGTCATTGCCTCATTGTATATTCTTGCTTTCTTTGTGGAAACTGATGGACTATATATACATGGATTTATTTCTGCGCTCTCTATTCTATTCCATTGATCTATATGTCTGTTTTTGTACCAAAACCATAATATTTTAATTACTAAAGCTCTGTTGTATAGATTGAATTCAGGGAGCATGATACCTCTGACATTGTTATTCCTTCTCAGATTGTGGTGGTTATTAGTGGTCTTTTGTGTTTCCTTAAACATTTTAGAATTATTCTCGTTTTGTGAAAAATGCCACTAGAACTTTGATAAAGATTGCAATGAATCTGTGCATTGCTTTCGGGAGTATGGACATTTTAACAATGTTAACTTTTCTCATCCATGGACACAAAATATCTTTCCATTTATTTGCATCTTCTTCAATTTCTTTCATCAATGTCTTACAGTTTTCAGAGTATAGCTTTTTCACCTCCTTGGTTAAATGTATTCTTATGTATTTCATTCTTTTGATGCAATTATAAACAGGATTGTTTTCCTAGTTATCTCTTTCTCATCGTTCATTATTAGTGTATAGAAACACAACAGATTTTTGTACACTAATTTTGTATCTTGCAACTTTACTGGATTTATTTTTTAGTTCTAATAGTCTTTTGGTGAAGTCCTTAGGGCTTTTTATATATAGTATCAGGTCATCTGCAAATAGTGACAGTTTTAATATAAGCTCTCCCTTTCCAATTTAGATGCCTTTTATTTCTTTTCCTGCCTAGTTGCTGGGGCTAGAACTCTCAATACTATGCTGAATAAAAGTGGGGAGAATGGGCATTTTTGTCTTGTCACTGATCTTAGAGGAAAGGCTTTCAGGTTTCCACCCTTGAGTATAACAGCTATGAGTTAGTCATATATGGCCTTTGTTATGCTGAAGTAATTCTCTCTATACCTTCTTTGCTAAGAATTTTTAATATAAAGATGCTGAATTTTGTCAAAAACTTTTCTCATATCGAGATATCATATGATTTTTATTCATTTTGTTAATGTAGCATATCACATTGATTGATTTGCAGATGCTGAACTACTCTTGCATCCCTGCATAAGTCCCATTTGATCATGGTGGATAGCCTTTTACTGTATTTCTGAATTTGGCTTGCTAATATTTTGTTGAGGATTTCTGCATCTATGTTCATCGGGGATATTACCTGTAATTTTCTTTATATTTTTTCTGTTTTGTGGTTAACCTTGCCTGGTCTGGTATTAAGGTCTCATAAAAGGGTCTTCATAAAAATGAGTTTGGAGGTGTTCCCTCCTCCTCAATTTTTTGGAAGAGTCTGAGAAGGACAGGTACTAAATCTTCTTTAAATGTTTAGTAGAATTCACCAGTGAAGATGTATGGACTTTTGTTGCAAGGTTTTTGATGACTGATCCAATCCCCTTACTAGTGAGCAGTATATTAAGATTTTCTATTTTTTCACAATGCTGTCTTGAAAGATTGTAAGCTTCTAGGAATTTATTCATTTCTTCTAGATTGTCCTGTTTGTTGCCATATAAGTGTTCACAGTAGTCTCTTAAAATCCTGTATGTTTCTGTGCTATCAGTTGTAACTTCTCTTTTATTCCTGGTTTTATAAGAGCCTTCTCTCTTTTTCTTGATGAGACTATCCAAAGGTTTTTTTTTTTCCTCTTTCATCTTTTCAGAGAACCAGCTCCCATTTTTGTTGACCTTTTCTATTGTCTTTTTAGTCTCTACTTATTTCCATTCTGATCGTTAATTATTTCCTTCCTTCTATTAACTCTGGGCTTCATTTGTTCTTTTCTAGTTTCTTTACATGTAAAGTTAAATTGTTTATTTGAGATTTCTCTTGTTTCTTGAGGTAGACCTATATTGCTATGAAGTTCCCTCTTAAACCATTTTTGCTTCATTCGATAGATTTTGGTATGTCATATTTCAGATTTTATTTTATCCTAATTATTTTTACAATTTCTCCTTTGATTTCTTCTATGACCCAATAGTTGTTTAGTAACCTATTTATTTCCACGAATTTGTAGTTTTTGTAGTTTTTGCCATTTTCTTCTTGTTATTGATCTCTAGCTTCATACCATTGTGGTCAGAAAAGATGCTTGATATTATTTCAATCTTCTTGAGTTTATTGTTTTGTGTCCTAACATGGAATCTATACTGGAGAATGTTCCACATGCACCTGAGAAGAATGTGTCTTTTGCTGTTTTTGGATGGATTGTTCTGTATATATGTATTTAATTCATCTAGTCTAATGTGTCATTTAAGGCCACTGTTTCCTTATCAATTTTCTGTCTAGATTATCTAACCATTGATGTAAATAGGGTACTAAAATCCCATATTATTATTGTAGTACTGTCAGTTTCTCACTTTGGTTTGTCAACATTTGTTTTATACATTTTGGTACTCTATGTCGGGTGCATATATATTTATAAATTTTATCTCTTCTTGTTGGATTGACCCCTTTATTACTACATAGTGCCCCTTTTTGCCTTTTATTACAGCCTTTGTTATAAAGTCTATTTTGTCTGATATGGATACAGCTATACAAGATTTCTTTTCAATTTCCATTTGCATGAAATATCTCTTTCCAATCCTTCACTTTAAGTTTGTGTGTCTTTCCTTCTGAAGTGAGTCTCTTGTAGGCACTATATACATGTCTTTTTTTAATGTTTGTTTATTTCTTTATGAGAGAGAGAGAGAGAGAGAGGGAGAGAGAGAGAGAGAGAGAGAGAGGGAGAGAAAGAGTGAGAGAGAGAATGCACACAAGTAGGGGAGAAGCAGAGAGAGGGAGACAAAGAATCCAAAGCAGGCTCCAGGCTCTGAGCTGTCAGTGAAGATCCCAATGCAGGGCTCAAACTCATGAACTGTGAGATCATAACCTGAGTCCAAGTCAGATGCTTAACTGACTGAGCCATGCAGGCACTCCTTTTTTTTTTTTTTTAATCCCTTCAGCCGCTCTATGTCTCCTGACTGGTGAATTTAATCCATTGACATTTAAAGCAATTATTGGTAAGTTGTACTTATTGTCATTTTGTTCATTGTCTTCTGGCTGTTTTATGGTTCCTCTCTTTTCCTTTCTTCTTCCCCTTCTCTCTTTCCCTGTGGTTTGATGACTTTCTTTAGTGTTACATTTAAATTCCTTTCTCATTTTCTTTTGTATATTTACTATAATTTTTGCTTTGTAATTACCATTAGGTTCATGTATATCACTTTAGGTATAGAACATCTTATGTATAGATTTTAAGTTGACAGCAATTTAAATTTGAACATACTCTAAAACTCCACATTTTTACTCCATCACCATCACATTTTATGTTTTTGATGTCACATTTTACTTTTTATTTTATGTATCTTTTAATTATTGGAGTTTTAGTTGATTTTTACTATGTTTGTCTTTCAACCCTTATAATAGCTTTTTAAGTGATTAATACACTACCTTTATTATATATTTGCTTCTTCCAGTGAGATTTTTACTTTCAGGTTGTCTTGTTATCAATTAGTGCCATTTCTTTTCAGCTTAAAAAGTCCCTTTTAACGTTTCTTGCAAGGCCACTTTAGTAGCAATAGGCCTTTAGCTTCTGTGTTCTGGAAAACTCTACCTCTCCTTCAATTCTGAATGATAACATTGTTGAATAGAGTATCTTGGTTGGAAGTTCTTTTTTCTTTCCTTTTAGCACTTTGAATATATCCCGCCACTCCCTTCTGACCTGGCAAAATTTATGCTGAGAAATCTGCTGACAGCCTTATAGGATTTCCCTTGTAAGTAACAATTTGCTTTTCCCATGCTTCTTTTAATATATCCTCTTTAGCTTTTGACATTAAAATTATAAGGTGTGTTGGTGTGGATCTCTTTAGACTCATCTTATTTTGGAATTTCTGGATTCATAGACCTGGATGTCTTTTTCCTTTACCAGGTTAGGAAAATTTTCAGCCTTTTTGTCTCCAAATAAGTATTTTGCCCCTTTCTGTCCCTCTTCTCTTTCTGGGACCCCCATAATGTAACTGCTCTTTCACTGGATGTTGTCCCAGAGGTCCCTTGAGTTACCTTCATTTTTTAAGTCTTTCTTTTTGCTGCTCTGAGTGAATTCCACTGCTTTGTCTTCCGACTAGCTGATCTTTCTTCTGGTTTCACCCAGTCTGCTGCTGAACCGCTCTAGTGTGTTTTTTCAGTTAAGTTATTGTATCCTTCAGCTCTGTGACTCCTGTCTGGAACTTTCTTACATTTTCAATCTCTTTGTTGAAGCTCCCATGGTGTTCATCCCAAGTTCAGTGAGCCGCTTTATGACCACTGCTTTGAATTCTCTATCAAGTAGATTATTTATCTGCCTATCATCAAGGTCTTTTTCTGAGGTTCTGCCTTCTTCATTCATTAGGAACATATTTCTCTGTTTCTCAGTTTGTCTGACTCTCTTGTGTTTGTTTCTGTGTGACCGGTGATGCAGCTGCCCCTCTCAGTCTTGAGGAAGTGGCCTGTGTAGGTGATGAACGTTCTTGTTCAACCTTGCCCTAGCTCTTGGTTGTCCCCTGAACTTTTGTGATGGCCTAAACCACACAATTTATTCTTGACATGTCTCTGTTTTTAAGAGTGTGCCACAAACTGTGAGTGTTCCAAGGGCAGGAATCTCATTTAGCACCAAGTTTCAGGCTGACTGGAAGCCAGACCTCGGGCAGAAGCCACTAAAGTATGTGAACATATACACTCCTGTGAGGCCACGCTCGTACTCCCTGCTGGCCTCCAGACCAGGAGACCCAGAGATGTCCTCTGGGCAAGAGTGCAAAACTTGGGGCTCCACATGAGTCTGTAACCTCCTCTCTGGGAGGTGTCATCAAGGTGCAATGAGGCCAAGATGGTGCTCAAAGATATGTCTCCCCGGAACCATGTTCTCAGCCTCCAGATGTGTGGGAAATCTAAAGTCTGTCCCTCAGGCTGAAGCTCCAGGCCCAGTAAGGAGGCCTTTCTCAGAGGAATACGGGTTGTGTTTCCATCTGCTGTCTGTGTGGTGCCCTGGGCGTGGTGGCCTCCCGGTAACTGTCCGCTGAATCGTTACCTTTCTGGGAAGCTTAAGAACTCCAGCCCCATTGGCCACCATGGCCAGGCAATCAAAGGGTGCTCCCTGTGTGGATTGCATGTGCCCACTGGCTTTCGCTAGGCAGCCAGTGTCGGTGTTGGGGTATGCTCACTGACTTCAAAAAGGCAGCAGGAAAATGTTCTGACAATGTGTGCCCACCGGTGGGTTTCAGGAATAGCAGGACAGGGCCTTCTCTATGAGTGCATGCCAGCTCCTGGCTGGGTGCAGGAGAACACCATGACCAGCCAGGGAGCGGGTGAGTGCTACTATCACGCACACTCTTTGGCTTCAGCAAGGCAGTGGGATGCTACCACGTCCCCGGAGCTCGCAGTCTTAGACGATAAAGAATTGTGACACACAGTACCCTATCCTGCGGTCTTCCAAGTGGGAATTGTTTAATTTTCTTTTATTTAAAACTGGACTAAAGACCAATGGAGAAAAGGAGCAGTTTCCCTCCCACTATGACTCTGTCTTCCTAGATTCTATTTCAGCAACCTGAAAGGGACAAACTGGCTGAAGAAAGAGTAAATTCTAAGTCTTTAACAGACCATGATAAAAAAAAAAAAACAGGGCTCAATAATTATTTCTAAGAAAATGAAATTACTTTTTATCGCTATACATTGAATGGCCTTCCCGATTGTCCCCTGTAAATCTGTAATAGCACTGAGTCGCAGAACACACAATTCCTGACAATAGACAATACAGCTGAAAAAAATTAGTCTCCTGTGTGCAAAATAACACTTTCATAACAATGGGCAATTCATGCTTGCTCTCTCTAGACCTTTGCCAAACAGAACACCAGCACGGGCTAATTATGTGAGCTAGTTGAAAACTGTGTGCATAATAGAAATGTATCCCCCTAAAGAACAGCAGAGAAAAGGTCTGAGCACCAAATCCAAAACAAAAGGAAAGTGAGAGAGCAAACATAAGGGCAAGCACACAGACATTCTCATTAGCACACTGCCGCTAACTGTCCCTGTTGATGCACATAATGAAGTTGTTAAATTCTGGCCTTAATAAACAAACAAACAACACCTTCCATGATTAAAGAATTTCCTCCCATGCTGACTCAAGTGCTTTGCTCCAACGTACAGCCATGGGTCATCCTTACATTGAGGACTCTTGTCACTTTGGGGAGCAAAAACGGTTCACGTCAGAGAAAAAGTTGAAGAAAGTCAAGGTCAACTTTCACTTGCTGAGTCAGACAATGAGTCCAACCAGCTTGTAACAGGCTGGAGCAAGGACCAAATTTTCCAACATTGTACCAAGCGTCTGACGCACAGAACGTATGGCAGGTTTGGGATTCGAGATCCGAGGGACAGGTTTCAGAAAAAGACCTGTGAACCCCCACACCCAACAAACAAAACAACAGCTGCAACATGATCAGGAGAGATGTGCTGCACCATGTGATGCACAAGCTACTTGAAGTCCACCCCGAAATTCAATGAATTTATCACGCTAGGAGAGAAGCATTTCTAAGAGCTTCTTCTGGCCCATCTACGGTGAGCAAGGGTCCTGGCAGGAATGACAGCCCACTCAATTGTGTTATTTAAGAAGAGCTTCAAAAAGAGACTTATTCAAAAGGCTTGGGCTGGACGCAGGGAAATCCAAGTACAATGCCAGGGGACTCTTAATGGCTTATTCCTGAACTGAGGGGTCCCGTGGAGAGAATGAAGGCAGAGGAAAGGAGACAAAGAGGCGTCTAGCAAAGGTCATGACCTTCATTCAATACGCAGCACTTTCTTTTGGTCAAGGAGGTAGTTAACCTGAAGCAACACCACAAAGAAAGATCCTTTTCCTTCCTCCCTTTTTCCGTTTTCCTTCCAATGCTCCCCTCTGGGTCAAATGCAAAGAAAACTAGATGGCAAAAGGAGCAAGGAATATATTGATGAAGTCCTCATTGGTCAACCTTCCAGGGCAAAGAAAGGCCCAGACTAAACTTGGGGAGAGGAGTAGATCAGGTGTGGCAGGTGGGAGGTACAAGGCACAGTGGAGTCCTCCAGGAAGCTTGGGGCCCATCGGTTGGAATTTAAGGAAAAGAAAACCAAAATTTTATTAGGGCTAGCCTTTTGTAATAAACTGAGCTAACGTACAGGATTGGATGGTCACACCAGATTAACTCAAATCAGAGATCTTACGCAGGATCAGGCCTCCCTAATAAGTTCAAGGATCCAGGCAGTCAAGAGGCTCAGACAAAGCAGAGATGCTTGCGACATCAAGGGTGGCCACCCTGGTACTGTCCTCCTGCACTGGCTATGTACCCCCAGCCCAGAATAGGAGCTGAGGTCTCCAAGTAAAATCTGTGGGGTTCCTTACCCAGCACAAATACTTACACTATGAAACATCTCCCTTTTCTGCCCAAAGAGTTGGACAGTCTATGTGCCACTCTACAGGGAGACCTACCTCGCAGATCCTGGGTTCCCTTTAGTATCATTAATGCTAAATGCAACTCAGCCGAGCTCCTTTGAGGAAGATTACAGGGGTAACTGCAGGCCCTCCCTACCCCACAGGCACAGCCTTCACCCGGCACAGTCAGACTCTGCTCCTTCCAGGTACAGTCAAGGCAATACCACCCCATCAGAGTCTCGGGCCACTAGGGGCTCTTCCGTGTGTGAAGCTCAGAGCTTTTAGATTTCCCTTCCAAGGATGAAGAAGATGGTATAAAATACAGGATTGGAAGCAGGTGCAAGGGGAGTTGAAGGTGACCCACAGCTAGGACTAGGGGTAAATCTGCTACCCTTCTGGAATTATAAGCAATCCAGTACCAATAAATGTGCCTTTTTCTAGGATAGGGTCCAATGTTTCCAGGTCTCTCAAAAAAGAATGAAGGCCTATAAAAGTCTAGCCAGTAAAACTACATGGAGATTTTCGTGAATATGGATCCACCAGAGACAGATACATTGAGTCCCCACTATCCAGGGTCTGACCTTGGTCTGCACTGTCCACCCCTCGTCCACCCTCCTCACCAGAGCGAGCCTCTCAGAGTCCAAGGTCAAGCCAGAGCACGAACACAGTCTTATTTTCCAAATGGTTTCAAAGGTGCTGTAAAATATTTTGAATGTGAAACCCTGATTTTACAATTAAATTGAAAGTGAAAAGGAGAACTTACCTTTTTGCTTTGCTAGATAGAGCCACAAAGCCATCCTGCAGACTTTTGCATGTTTCCGTGAGCTGGAGTAACTTCTCATTCAGATATGTGCTGTTTCATGAAAGAGAGTTTAAAAAGACTGATTTAAAATGAGAGGTATAGGATGATGTTAACAAGACTCAGATTTAATTGATAACACATGCCCAAATGAAGTCTGGTTTCCATTGCATTCATGGATTTCCCCATGGACAAGGAAATTGGTATTTTCACCTCTGACGGGTCTAAATTAAAAAAAAAAAAAAAAAGGCTCACACTATAAAGTCACACAGAAATGAACTCTCTGTGGAAGACCTCATATGTTCAGGTTTTCATATTTCGTGGTTCGTATTTACCATGAACACATTATTGACTAGTTTCAATGACTGCGTAGTATGTAAATGTTTTGCAAAGACGTTGTCTCTGGCAGGAAGCATGGAGACAGCAGAGATCAGGAGGTCTCTCCAAAAAGAAAGTAAGGGAAATCTGGCCCTTGATTATTATAATACTGTGATATAAAGGTCTGTTGCTATTGTTTCATGAACTTGGAAAACTGGAGTTGGACAGAACCCAAATTAAAAATCAAGTGAAGGAAATGGATTATGGAGTTGGGCAGCCTCATGAGCCTTGAAGACACACCTGTGCTATTTAATCACTCCAGATAGCTCTTGCCTGACCCCATACTATTACTGTGATATACACATGATATAGAAAACAGCACAAAGCCCTTGGTACCATGGCTGACACAGTAAATCCTCAAAACAATATCCACTGTCACTTTCCTGAGACTTCAAAAATACATATACAATTCTGACTTAGTATTAAATACATTTATTTATTCATCTGGAACGTTTTTGCTGAGAACCTAGTATGGGCTGGGGGCAGGCACAGGATGCTTAGGTAGATATAACAGACATGGGTCCTTTCCCTGGCGGAACGTGCCATCAGGTCAGGGAGAAAGATATTCATCAAAGAACCACACATGAATACAGAATTAGGAACTGTGATTGCGATCATTAAGACCGCAGTGGGTGCGATGGTGGAGTGTAACAGGGGGACCCCTCCATCCTGAGGTGGCCTCTGAGACAGTGGTGCTTAGGACGGAGATCACAAGGATAATCTCCGTGGGCTCTGGGTGAACTTTGGGAAGTGGGGGGAAGGTTCCAGGTGGAGGAAAAAGCATGTACAAAGGCCCCAGAATGGGGGTGGGGGGGAGAGAGCCCAGAGTGTTTGAGGAACTGAAAGGCAGGTGGGGCTCATGACAGAAGGGGGACAGGATGTTTGGAGTAGCAAGCATGGGCCCGAGCACACAGGCCTGCTAAGTCATGTACACAATCTATCCTAATGACAAGGGGAGGCAGGAGAGTAATGTGACCCCAGGGTATATTTTAAGAGCTTTGCTTCGCTGAAAATGAAACCAAGGGAGGCAGGGCTGCCGTAAAGGGGGGCAGGTAAGGAGAGAGAGGAGGGCTGTTTGTGTCACTAGTCAGGACACAATGGACTGTGATGTGATGACAACACACCCAGCTTCACGTAACAAGGTCTGCCCTCGCTCACTCGCATGCCCACTGGGAGGGCGGCTACCCTGCGCAGCTGTGCTCTGTGATGCAGGGACCCAGCCGGCTCTGGTCCCATGGCACCTTCATTCCCACAACCTGCTTCCACAGCTGCTGTGGCAGGAGAAGAAAGCGCTGGAAAGTCCCACCCCGCACCTGCGCGCGGGAGCCCAGCCGCGGGCCCAACCTGATGGCAAAGCTCGAGTCACACGCCGACAGACTTGAGATCTATTCTGGAGGTGAGGCGGACAGGGCTTCAGAATAAACTGGATATGGGAAGTGAGGCGAGCAGGAGGCGTGGAGGCAAAGACACACGCAAGACAGCCTCATAATTAATTCCCTGATATTGTGCAGACATGCTTTCTAAAAACACTGTCCACAGAGCACACGGAGGCTCGCACAATCCCTCTTCATCCAGATCCGATTTTCCTCCCCTCCTCCACTGCCTTCCTCCTTCTCCCCCTCTGCCTCCATACCTGACCTTCTGTGCTTTTCCAAGTGTATCATCACACCTTCCAAGGATTTGTTTATTTCAAACTTGCTGTGTGTTTTATTCAGGCAGCACCGCTAACGAAGTGAATTACCAAGCCAACAGTGCCTTGAATTATGATGGCTTTGCAATATTGAATTGTGAAACTGTGACCAGGAGGCACCAATAGGGTTGAGCGTCCTCCAACATTCCTTAAATTGGACAGGATCTTTGTTAATAAAAAGTCAGAACAGCTTTGCCCAACTGAAATCACAGACCCATGGAAAGCAAATGAGATTATCTGGTGTAAAGTGAAGACGAGAACAGGAAGTCATAGGAAAAACACACGATCTGCGTTGAGAACAGGAAGTCATAGGAAAAACACACAATCTGCGTTGAGAACAGGAAGTCATAGGAAAAACACACGATCTGCGTTGAGAACAGGAAGTCATAGGAAAAACACACGGTCTGTATTGAGAACAGGAAGTCATAGGAAAAACACATGGTCTGCATTATCGGTAGGGCCAGCCTTTATGGTTTCCTTTTTAGAAATCTTTACTCAGTAAAGTAGTTATAGGGATGCCACAGAGGGAATGTTTGTGTCCCCCCAGAACTCATATGTAGAAATTGTGACCTCTTGGCAGGTGATGAAGTCATGAGGGGGATGGGGAGATTCACAAATGCAATCAGTACCCTTATGAAATAGGCCTGAACATGCACCCCAATGTTTATAGCAGTACCATCAACAATAACCAAAGTATGGAAGGAGCCCAAATATCCATCGATGGATGAATGGATAAAGAAAATGTGGTATATATATAATATACACACAATGGAGTATTACTCGCCAATCAAAAAGAATGAAATCTTGCCATTTGCACCTACGTGGATGGAACTAGAGGGTATTGTGCTAAGTGAAATTACAGGAAGACAATATATGACTTCCCTTGTATGACAACACTAAGACACAGAACAGATGAACATAAGGGAAGGGAAGCAAAAATAATATAAAAGCAGGGAGGAGGACAAAACATAAGAGACTCTCAAATATGGAGAAGAAACAGAAGGTTACTGGAGGGGTTGTGGGAGGGGGGATGGGCTAAGTGGGTGAGGGGCATTAAGGAATCTACTCCTGAAATCATTGTTGCACTATATGCTAACTAACTTGGATGCAAATAAATAAATTATTAATAAAATAAATTAATTAAAAATTTTAGGGGCGCCTGGGTGGCTCAGTCGGTTAAGCGTCCGACTTCAGCTCAGGTCATGATCTCACGGTGGGTTTGAGCCCCGCGTCAGGCTCTCTGCTGACAGCTCAGAGCCTGGAGCCTACTTTGGATTCTATGTCTCCCTCTCTCTATGACCCCTGCTCACGCTGTCTCTCTCTCTCTCAAAAATGAAAAAATAACATTAAAAAAATTTTTTTAATTTTAAAAATTCCCATTAAAGAAAATAAATAAAAATTAAAAAAAAAATAAAATCAGCCTGAGATGCCCAGTCCCCGTCTACCATGTGAGGTTATAGTGACAGAAAGGCCATCTGTGAGGAAATGAGCCCTCCCCAGATCTGCAGGTGCCATGACCTTGGACTTCAGTCTCCAGAACAGACAAATGCATTTCAGTTGCTTATAAGCCACTCAAACTACAGTATTCCATTACAGCAGCCCCAAGACAAAGGCTTACACAGGTGTGTATAAAAACCCACAGAAGTCGGGGTGCCTGGGTGGCTCAGTCAGTTAAGCGCCTGACTTCGGCTCAGATCATGGTCTCACAGTTCATGGGTTCCAGCCCCACGTCGGGCTCTGTGCTGACAGCTCGGAGCCTAGAACCTGCTTTGGATTCTGCGTCTCCCTCTCTCTCTGACCCTCTCGTGCTCAGGCGCTCTCTCTCAAAAATAAACATTAAAAAAAATTTTTTTAAAACCACCCAGAAGTCACTAAATACATGTTCGCTTTGTGTTCTCCTAAATGCATCATTGTATTCCTTCCTCAAACCAGTCATGGTTATGAACACGGGGGCAGAAACCTCTCTGGCCCCTAGAAGCCGCTTCACCATTTGAGGAACAGAAAGGGAAGTCCCTGGAGTTCTCTTTGCTTTCAGTTTTTTTTTCCTGTCCCTTCTCATTCAGAGACTTCCTAAGTTTTCTTCCTTTTCATCTAATGTCCTTAAAACCTGCCTAGGAAGATATTAAGATACTCATAGGCAGAATCCGTCAACTTCAGACATTTGTCTACCTGAGTCATCTGACCCATACAGCCCCGTTTGCTGCCCTCTAGAAAAGTCTCCTCTTCTGTGGTGTTTTCAACTGTGTTTGTTACTCAAGAGAGAACTAAACACAAATTAACAACAGAATGGCCATGTTTTGAAATGCTTGAACACCTGAGACCCTAAGAGACACCAGGAGTCCTGGGAGATGGGGAGAGCATTAGACCTTCTAGGGAGAAGGTGAGATCATCTGGTTAGGCCAGCCCGTCAGACCTCTCTGCTATGCGAATGAGTAAGAGTGAGATGTGGCTTGGATCTGAACTCTTTAGAAGAACCATGAAGGAGGAGTTCCTTGCTCTTGGAAGAGGAAAAGACGAAACCTTCACAGTTCTGATCTGAGAGAAGACAGACCTGTAGATAAGACCCTATTTGAGAAGCTGGCCCCCACCGCCAATGAAAACCTCTGCGTCCTCTCGAACTTCTGGATTTGGGAGTATCGCTCGGAGAAGTCAAAAGAGAAAAAGCAATCAAGGTACAAGTAGGAATTCTAAAGACCTGGAGTCAGAGCTGACCTGACAGAACAAGACATTGCCACAAGACAAGTGTGGGCTGATACGTATGTAGCCCAGAAGGGATTTCCGGGGATCAGGTTGGAACAGCCCATCCGAAAGCAGCAGGTGTCGGGGAGAAATGGAAAAAGGAAGCTACAGAGGTCAAGTACATCACAGCCTGCTGCGAGAGTTGCTTCCACGCAGGCAGAAGTCCTGGACATCAATGGCAGGGGGCCCCTTGAAACAAACTCAAGTTTGTAGTCTGAGCAGTTGAGTCTAGGGAGGGAAAAAGCACAGGAGTCAGGAGGGCTGCCAGATAAGCTCCAATAACCAAAACCTGTGGGGTCAGACTTTCTTGGGCTCAAAATAAGAATTCTATTTCTGTCGACTCTGAGACTTGTTTTTTAAATTTCAATTTTATTTCATTTTTCTGGTGAAGGCTCTTCTAACATACTTCTTTTTTTTATGTTTTTTTTGTTTTTGAGAGACAGAGAGAGACAGCATGAGCAGGGGAGGGTCAGAGAGAGAGGGAGACACAGAATCCGAAGACAGGCTCCAGGCTCTGAGCTGTCAGCACAGAGCCCGACGCGGGGCTCGAACCCACGAACCGTGAGATCATGACCCGAGCCGAAGCCGGACGCTTAACCGACTGAGCCACCCAGGCGCCCCCTAACATACTTCTTACCAGAATTAGGTAAAGACAGGATGAGGTGACATATGATCTCCTGAGCGACACAGCCTGCCCCCAAGCCAAGTCACAGAAGAGACATGGGCCATCCTCTTGGAGATGCACTAGAACTTGGACCAAGTCAGCGCTTGCAGACTCCCAGACCAGAGAGCACAGATGGCTCTAACGACCCGCCAATGTCTCTTTATTCACTCCATTATGAGATCACAATCTCTGCTCATGAGTCACTGGGCAAGACTGCCTACCTGCTCATTTGTGACATTCGTGGCACCTTTACAGTTACCTGCTCCCTTAGCATTGTGTCACTTCCACCTGCAAAGCTGCAGTAATGGAGGAAGACAGCCCCTGGCATGCTACCTGGCTACACCTGACCCCTGAGGGCTGCTGGGAAAAAAATCCTACAGGTACATGATTGGAGCCTTGATGAATGCGTGGTGTCTGATTCATTCGGCCTTTTGTCCACCTTGATGATTCTGTTACATGTCGCCAGCTACCTTCTCTTCCCATTGTCCTCAATGGCTACCTACCCATTCACCGCTCTCTGCCCTCCGAACTTCTCACTTAGTCATGTGTCCTACCTCAGAGAAGAATGTCGCTGCCATGTGTGAACTGATCTTTAGGGATCAGACATCCTTACTTCCCTTCTTCAAAGAAAAAAATATCTCTGTTCCATCAAAGGATAATCCACCTGCTGCCCCATCCCTCCCCGTCTTCCCTGAGATCTGGACCCACCCCCTTCATTTTGCTCTCCACTGACCTTCACCCTTTCCCTCCCACTGCCCCCTCCTCCTCAGGCTCAATTCTCCACCATCCCAAGGTCAAAACCAAACCAAACTCGTTCTGCTATTCTTTACCTATTGCCTTGCCTCTCCTTCAAATTGCACCCCACTATGTTCCTTTTCTTTTCCCACAAATCCACAAAACCATTCTGGGAAAGCACCACCAAAGCTGGGGGTTATTTTGGTCCTACTTGACGTCCCACTATCTGAACTGTAGATCCCTCCCTTCTGCACATGGTTCCTGTCACAGTCCTCTCTCCCTGTTCTTCAGGGTTCTTCTTGTTCTGCCTGTTACTTTTATGTAACTGGCTGGTCTCAGTGACAGCTCTCCCCAGGACTCCCTCCAGATCACCTTTTCTCCTCAGCCCACCTGTTTTCTCCAAACATCTCAACCAACCTCTCTTCCCCTCTGCTCCATCCTCACCGCCCCTAGGGGGCTGTTGCGCATGCACATTTGGTCCTGTCGTTTCCCTGTGCAAAGTCCATCTGGGACCCCCCTCCATTCCCCTCAGGACATGCTCCACACTCCTTGACTGGACCTATAGAGCCACCTAGGACAAGGCCCCCAAGATGCCAGGCTCATCTTTTGCTGACAGTTTGCTAACTATTAAATGGTACAAATTCTCCATTCCTTGCAAATCTCACATTATGGATTCTGACGGCTTTTATTATTTGATTAGAGAATTTGTTTGTTTGGTTCTGGCAACCCAGACTTCAGGCACATCTTCAATCACTTCACTGTGTCAGGGGAAAAAAACTCTTTAATAAGAATTGGGGGTGGAAACATACACGAAAACAAGCATGTCTGCCAGCATGATCTGTGTGGCTGACCTGCTTTTTCAAAATTCTGTCTTTTTAAGTCAGCCTTGAGTCGAGAGCGATCACCTTACAAAACCACCTGGCAAAATTTCACAGAATAGTAAGAAGCTTAAGGACCATACAGCTCCTGCCAGAGGATAAAAATTAAGCCTCCGATGATGCAAAGAAATGGCTCTTAAAAAAAAAAAAAGTGATTCAATCCCTACAAAATAACGTCACCAGTACTCAGTGGACATCCACTGGGACCTTGAAAACACAGTTTACATCACCTTCTGAGCACGACTTGCAATTAATGCCATCATGCCATCGTCGCCCCGACAAGTCAAACATCCCAAGGAATAATCTGCCTGTAGGTGACTAAGGACTTTCGAGAACACGCAAATTCCATGTACAGTGGCCAGAAAGGGGGCAAAACTGGAAGGTGTATCTAAATGAAAAGCTTAAAACCTGATCAATTTTACTCTCTCTGAAGAATGAATGTTTTAACAGAAAGAGAATGCAGCCTAAAGTCAAAGAGCCCAATGAATGGGAATTTTTCCATTTATTTCTCATGCTCCTTCCCCGCTCCTGGGAAGAGGAGCTGATAAGCCAGGAGCACCTCCTGACCACCAGCGGAAACCCCCCTATAGAGATGTATAAGGAGTGACAGTCACCACCTGTGCCCTGACTTCAATGCCATCAAGCAAAGATTCTACTTATAATGTGCTCCCCCCTCACCCTATAGTTTCCCTGAGAGATAAAGGCCAAGTACCCAGCCCACTGCATAGCTTGGTTATTCTAGGAGTTTGGTGAACACAAGTCTACCTTTAAATACCAATCACACAAAGGAACTGGCAAAACCAGTGCTTGGTGCCTTACAGAGATGAGAGGCAGACCCTGGGCTGCCTCTTTGTTCAGTCGTTCACCATGTATCAATGTAGCCCATAGCCTGGGCCACTGGGAATGGTGGCTGTTGGAGATAGGACAGTGGACAAGATGATGTCCTTGCTGCCTTAGAGCCAAGAGTCTGGTGAGGAGGACAGACAGGTAAACACACACTTACCATGTTGACTTTGCAGAATGAGTGCTGGCTATTTTCTATAATCATATTAATTTCAAGGAACCATGAATCTGTGTTTTGGCAGATGTCATTTAATTCGAAACAACAGTAAGTGCATTTAAAATGACCACACAGAGCTTCACTCTTTTACACACGAACACTGCAGCCAAGTGAAATCGCAGACATCTCTGCAAAAACATCTCTTGCTAATTTGGTTTCATCTTTATGTTTGCCTGTCTTGGGTTACCCTTGACAGAGATTAACTGGGTAGTTCTCTCCCACTAAATCAGTAGCCATAATGTATTCGGGCCCCCTACCACTGTTGAAAGATAACTTTCAAAAATGCAAAATCATGAATCTCATACAGATATAAAATGAACACAAGTAAAAGATTTTATTCTATTCATCTGGAGAGGATTAGTTCAAAGGACAATCCACAGAACCACAGTACAGGCACATTTATAGACCAGGAATATTGAGATGAATGTGCAAATGGGGGCAAAACCGGTGGAGGGGGGTGGGGAAATCAACTGCACCTCTACCAAGTAGGGCATCATTTGTCTATTGTTAACTATAACTTATGGAGTTGTGAAACTGCTCCCAAAGGATCAGGACCAGATAACTCAGAGGTGCATGATCTAAACAATGCAACCTTAACCAATGAAGCACAAAATTTACCCTTGACCATTTACAGGATCACTGCCTATCACTATAATGTTGAAGGAAAGATCCATAGTAATAAACTTCATAGACTCCCACTTCCGGTAAATGTCAGCCCTTCCTCCCCACAGCTTGCTCCAAGGGGAAGAGGCGAGCCACGCGCAGGTGCGCAGGTGTGAGTCCCTTTGGGCAGACGGGAAGCACTAACGTGAGTTACCAAAAGGACAAGTCTGATATGGAGATTAATTAAAACGTCAAATCCAGATGGGCAACAGTAGGGTCAAAATAGAGATGAAATAAAATCGGAGCACGTTGGGAACAAATGGAAGACAAGTTGACAGCCGATGGAGCATTCCTGTCTCACTGCACTGTCCTTAAGTGTGACTGGAGGGGACTGGAGACAATCTCGCACGTGTGGAGTCAGGGTGGGATTCGACTACAGTGTGGCATTTCTAAGTATTTTTTTAACCCACCTCCAACAATATTTTCTTGCACGATACAGCCAAAAGTGTTTTGACTTTCTTTTTTAAGTTTATTTATTTATTTTGAAGGACACAGATGGGCGGGGTAGAGAGAGAATCCCAAGCAGCCTCCACACTGTCAGCTCAGAGCCCAACGTGGGGCTCGAACCCAGAAAACCGTGAGATCATGACTTGAGCCGAAACCAAGAGTCAGATGGCTTAACCAACTGAGCGACCCAGAAGCCCCTGTTTTGCCTTTTTCTTAACATGCTTTGAACTTGAAAATCTTGGACAAACAGAGTATATTTTCAATACTAATATCCATTTTCCTTGATGCAAAACTTCCAATATGCCCTCCTGGTTAACCATAAAGATCACATCTATTAGCAACATCTATTGCCAAGTGCTATTTTTAAACACTATACATGTGTCACCTCATTTATTCCTTGAAATGAATATACAAGGTAGGCACTATACCCATTTTACAGATGAGGAAAGCAGAGCACGGTAAGATTAAAGAATATATCTAAAATCACTCTGCGGGGCACCTGGGTGGCTCAGTTGGTTAAGCATCCGGCTTCGGCTCCGGTCATGATCTCACAGTTTGTGGGTTCAAGCCCCACATCGGGCTCTGTGCTGACAGCTCAGAGTCTGGGGCTGCTTCGGATTCTGTGTCTCCCTCTCTCTCTGTCCCTCCTCTGCTCATGCTCTCTCTGTCTCTCAAAAAAATAAATAAACATTAAAAACATTTAAAAATAAAAAATAAAAAAATAAAAAAATAAAATCACTCTGCTAGTTAGAACTGGAGTTTTGAACCCAGGGGCTATCATTCTGTGTTCTTAACCACTATGCTATGCTACTTCCGCTAATAGGGGGGAAATCTATCCTTCAGGGGAGGGATATTCATTGTCGATAGCACCCCCTGCCCCCACCTGAATCTGAACCTATGGGAGCTGACAAAAACCCTCTCCTTGATCAAGCTGTAGTCAGGCTCCTAGAGCTTTTCCAGTGAGACCCCATCCTTGGGCATGTCCGTAACAGTCCAATGTTAGCAAGAATCCTGCTAAGTCAGTTTAGCCTGGATCCCTCATCCTCCACATGTGATCCCCTGAATATCTAACCAAATTCCTCATCCCCCACTCTTCCCCAGGTGATATCGGACCACCTTGGTCTGCCTTCAGTGAGAATCTGCCAGGCCAGTTGAGTCAGAATGTCCCCTTACCCTGATGCCTCCTCTTAGTAAGTTTTCATCCACTCACCCCTGCCCCCATGTGCTCCTTATAAATTCCCCCATTTCCTTTTTGTCCTCAGGGTTGAGCCCAATCTCTCTCCCCTAACAGCCCACTGCAGGGGCCCCCATACCCATCCGACGGAACTGAAGAGTCCGCTTTACCGCTTTAACAAGCGTCATGAATAATTTTTTCTTTAACAGAGCTATTTTGCAATTCTATAAATTGCAGCTAGCTGACAGCAACGCAAAATAATTCTTGTCGATGGGCATACAAATGAATTATGTCCAGTGGAGAGACAACTCTCTCCCACAGAGGGAAAATTAGGTTTGCCTCTGTTTGAACATTCATCTCAATATTCCTGATCTATAAATCTGTCTGCTCCTTTGAACTGGTTTTAACACCTTACCAGTTTCTTTACGGATGAGTTCAACAAAATCTCTCAAAGGTGTTCGTTGTCCTACCTATATGAGAGGCATGATTTTACCTTTGTAACAAAATTATATTCCAACGCTCCCAATGAGAGTGTTGAAGACATTACCGAATTGAATAAAGAGATCACCCGGATCAAGAAGATAAACTCTGGTGGCAAACTGACCATGGTTCTGAGCCACTGCACGCTAGACGCTTAGCTCCAAGAAAGTTATTTAATCCCTCTGTGCTTTCAGCTTCGTGTGCAAAATGGGGATAATATTATCTCTTTGACAGATTTGACGCAGTTCGTAAGAGACAATGCATGAACAGTGACAGGGACAGAAAGCTCACTTAAACAGGACTCAGCAGAAGCCCTCAGGGGGCTGTCAGTTTTGAGGGCGCCCCTTAAAGTAACGCTCCTCAAACTTCAATGTGCCTATGAATCACCTGGGAGGTTTACTAAAATGCATATTCTGAGTCAGGCGGTCTGGGATGGGGCCTAATATTCTGCATTTCTTTCTCTTTTTTTTTAAGATTGTTTATTTTGAGAGAGAGCATGGGGATGGGAGGGACAGAGAGAGAGGGAGAGAGAGAATCCCAAGCAGGTTCTGTGTTGTCAGTGAGGAGCAAACCATGAGATCATGACCCAAGCGGAAATCAACACCCGGATGCTTAACGCTGAGCCACCCAGGGGTCCCCCGATATTCTGCATTTCTACCAAGCTCCCAGGTGATGCCAATCCTACCGAACCGAGCATCACATTCATTTTGAGTGACAAAGTCTTAATCTTTTTTTAAGACTCTTTTTTTTATTATTTTTTTAACGTTTATTTATTTTTGAGAAAGAGAGAGAGAGAGAAAGCGGGGAATGGCAGAGAGAGAGGGAGACACAGAATCAGAAGCAGGCCCCAGGCCCCGAGTTGTCAGCACAGAGCCCGACTCGGGGCTTGAACCCACAAACCGTGAGATCATGACCTGAGCCAAAGTCAGACACTTAACCGACTGAGCCACCCAGGCGCCCCAACAAAGTCTTAATCAATGATTAAGTTCTTCTACCCTGATCGTTTTCTCATAATAGCCTAGAATAAGACTTTCAAGAAATGTAGGACTGTCTTATAGTCAGAAGCATTACCGAGGAAAACGATGAAATAAGTTGGAAAAATTACAAGAGTAAGATGAGCTAAGTTACGATGTCACTAAGAAGAGTTTGTTGCTGTTTTTACACTTTCAGATGAAAAGCTCAACAAAGGAAATAATATAAGAGGAGATTTATGGTGCTGAGAACATTTAGCATAAGTGTTTTCCTGAGTCAAGACATAGCGTGCAGCCTCCCGGGAGCTGTGCTATCGAGAACTCACAACTAACACCTCCATTCAGCTCCACCAGCCCGTCAAACACAACCCTCCGATGGGGACTGTTCCAGCAAACTGGAGGGTAAGGGAAGGATATGGTCTTTTCTGAGAAAATGTCAATGGGCATGAGTTGCAAATGTCTCTAAAATGGAATTTATTTATTTCTTTTAACGTTTATTTTTGAGACAGAGAGAGACAAAGCATGAGCTGGGGGAGGGGCAGAGAGAGAGGGAGACACAGTCTGAAGCAGGCTCCAGGCTCTGGGCTGTCAGCGCAGAGCCCGACACGGGGCTCGAACCCACAAACGGTGAGATCATGACCTGAGCTGAAGTCGGACGCTCAACCAACTAAGCCACCCAGGCGCCGCTAAAATGGCATTTAAAATCCATGTTTAAGTGTCCATATTAGCTATGCAATGTCAATCAAAGCTCCTCATCTCAACTAAAAAATAAACAAATTTCTCTGTCAACTAAATATTTCCTCAGTAAAACTTGGAGAAGTGAACAGTAAGATAAAAATTTAAATGGGAAAATAACTTATCTATATTCCATGCTGAGCCTACAGTGGTACCTGAGGTAGCCCATGGCCACCGGATAACACTTAAGAATTTAAAAATATGTGGGGCGCCTGGGTGGCTCAGTCAGTTAAGCGTCTGACTCTCGGTTTTGCCTCTGGTCACAATCTCGCGGCTTGCTGGGTTCAAGTTCCGCATCGTGCTGGCAGCACAGAACCTGCTTGGGATTCTCTCTCTGTCTCCCTCTCTCTCTGCCCCTCCCCTACTTGGGCTGTCTCTGTCTCTCTCAAATAAATAAATAAATAAACTAAAATAAATAAATAACTAAATAAATAAATAAACTAAAAGAAAAAAGTAGCAGATGGTGATATATCTTATCAAGGCTATGTGGGTTTACTGGTGGAATTAAGGTTAGTGTCACCATAACGAAAGTGAGTGCAAAAAAAAAAATCTTTCAGAAATCATGTCCAAACATTTGGGAGCATCTTAGATATGAAAGAAAATGGCAATAAGGATGTGTCCTAGTAAAATAAAAGTAGCCAGCAGAACACTTCAGCTTACTGTGGCAATTTTATAATTGCGAAATCAGGCAAAGGGCCCTGTCACAGAATAATGATGACTTTCAAAATCCTGACATTACTTCATTCAGTTTAGCAGGAAGTACACAGAACCTCCCTATCAATCAAGACTTTTTGTGTGACTCATGTTTTGTAAGACAATGATGAAAAACGATAAACTAGAATTGGTTCCAAAAGCAACTTCTGGAATTTGCCCTTGATTCACCGTTAATACGTCTCTACATCTGCCTCTGACCATGGCTGTGTCTTCTTCATCTCTCAGAGGCCCCCTTTAATAAATCTGAACAAAAATCGTGAATGAGTAAATGATAACTAAAACTGAGGTACCGTAAGACTATAACTCATGGGGGCGGAGGGGGGACAAAAGGATTCTGGAGCCATTCAGACGGACACGTGAGAGGAAATTCTAGAAAAAAAAATTAACAGGAAGAATTAGAACCGAAAGGATGTCCTGATTAACTCCCAGCTAATTATAAGATTTAATTACCCAGAGGAACCTAGTATCTGTTCATTTTATTTGAGATTTTACTGTATTGAAAATGATGGTGTCCAAGTGTTCTTATTAATACTGAATGAAAGTGTACGAAAATTGGCTAACTGAATTTACTGAGCTTAGGTAAACCGTAATTAGGAAGCGTTAGGAAAGTATCCTAAGAGACCTATCCATCTCAGAATGGAGCAGTATAATTACAGATGAAATTCAACAAGGAAACAGCACAACAGAATAATCCCTGAAAAGATGAACCACAATCACTGGAATGTGCTGTTGCGTTCTGCGCAGTGCAGTCGATCACGTCTCCTTCCTCGCAACTTCAGAGCAATAACCTTACTCAACAAACCTCAGCTCCTGATTACGTTAAAATCTGTTAATCTCCTATCTGCCATTCGCAATCTCCTATCTGATCAAATGTCCTGCTCTCATCTCACTTAAACTCTGGAATAATCTGAATCTCGTTCAATCAGAGCTCCTGTGTCTGGGTATGGATTCTGGGGGCTTTGGATGTTTACTTTTCACTGTGCTGTCTCGCCTTGGAGCCTGGCAGGCCTCATGGGCTCTGTCTCCATTTGTGACAGGACATCTCTCCCTGGGCTCGGCTTCTGCTTTAAAGTACCGTCCCTCTGGAGGTCATCTCCTCTTGCTTGTTAACTAGTTCCTAGTCCCATTTCCTACTCGTCTGGAAAACTAGTCTCTGCGAATAGGATCATACACGGTAATGAGTTCTAATGAGTTTTTGATGAATTGCACTTCACAGTGAACATATTTGCATTTAAAAAATGCTTTTAAGGATGTTTTCTTCTGTCCCTAAGCCCAACCCCATCTGCAAAGAGAGCCCCCTCTGGTCTAGGCTGAGCACTGCAATCACTTTGAGGCTCTGGCGGTGCTCTGGCCCCTCTGACCTCCCTAGTCCCCGCTTACCTCTACCCAAGTCTCAACTTTCGCCCTCCACTCCTGTTGGATAGATTTGCCTTTCCCGGCTTTCACTTTGGGGATCTCTCTCGGCCATGGCTAGCGATCACTGCGACTACCCTCCCATCACTGACATCTGGCTCCTAGTGCCCTGGACAACATCTGCCCTCACCCTACCCCCAGCTCTAGCCTTCCAGAGCTTCACCCCATCCCACCAACCCACCACTGGCCAACCCAGCCCCAGCCCCTCTTGACTTTGTCCAATCAAAGGTTCTAAAGCAGGGACTGAGACGCTGAAGCAGCCCCCAATGTTGGACAGAGAGGAGCTCAAGCCATACCATGGGAGCCCCCATTCCCACATTCAGTGTCTGACAAGGCCACGCAACAGGGATGACCCCGAGGGGGGACCAATGTGCTATGAATCCCGAATGGGAGCCTAGGGGCTCCATCCATATCAAAATGGCTGCATCATTTCAAAACTGCATGTTCCCAATACATAGGCCTTCTAGCTACTTTGTCTGCAAGAACTTCACAGGAATGGGTCTGTAATCAATGTACATGCAAATTAACATAACAGAATCGAGGAGACTTTCAGATAAAGGCACACGCAGTGCTCGCGTTTTGTTATCTAACACACCTTTTCTCAATTCTATCAAAAATGGAATCTGTTCTCTCTCTTCTATCCACTGAATGCATTTTTTTTAATTCAAGAACTACAATATTCAGAATGATTACTTTTATTACAGCTATGGGTTTTTCCCTAGGCAATGAATGATTCCATCTAATTCAACTGCTTATTATCTTTTTTTCTCAAGTCCTGTATTTCTTTCCCAGTAATAACATACATTTTCTCAAGGCTTAAAATCTCTTTATTAGACACAATTGAATGTAATTTGGGATTTACAAGTCTTATCACATGCTGATTCTGCTTGAGCAGTTCTGAACACAAGTACCAACTGCATGTATTTCTTCAGAGTCCCTCTAACTTTGTGCTTGAGATTCGTGAAATCAAAATTATGGTTCTTTGACACCTTTTCCATCGAGTCACTGCTGCGGCATCTGAAAGACACCAGAAGCCTTACTTGTCCAATGCCCCACTCTGACACTTCTCACTTACAGGGTTGTTCAAAACGGGCCATTTTGCCAAGGGGGCTGGCCACGGGGCCAAAACTAAGGAGAACCAATACTTTTGGATGCAATGATTCATCCATTCATAAACCTAGTTTATGTGCTATCATTTACATAGTATGATTTTGTTCACAGGCCTGAGTGAGAGCTAGAGTGAAGGGCCTTAAGGAAATCAAAATATATTATATCTACTCTATAACTTTAGTTTACCAACCGGATACCTCAACTTAGTGTTTACCGAATATTTTCACTTGATATTCAGAATAATCCTGTGCAGTATTTCTATCACCATTCTCCTATACCAAATATAATTTATTGCTGCAAAATTAATACGTTCTACTCACTTATGCTAGTATTTTCCCTACAATCATTCTTTAATTGTATGGAACCTTCCCTCCAATACACACACCGGCCTTCATTTCTTTCCCTGCCCAACTCATGCCCCCGAAAACATTCTGAATTCCCTTGCCTCTCTCTCTCCGATGCCTGGAAAATTCAGAACTCTGAATACACCCAACTCTCTGCCATCTGGGCCTGTCCCTGACCAGCCAAATCCCGTTGGGAGAAAAAAAGCACATAATTGCAGTGAATGACTGCACTTCAAATTGGGCTCTCCAAACTTCAAATTGATTCCTGGCAGGTCCTACTGTTTCCCTAATAAACTTCAATCTCTTTTAGAATCGTTAGTTCATTTCTTCTCTGTTCCAACCTCCCCAGCCCCCACCTCTACCTTCACCTCAGCCGATGGCCTCACCTCACACATTAGTGGGGAAACAGAAGCCCACAGAGGACAACGCTTTCATACACCTCCTACTAGATCTAAAACCTCTCAGCTTCCGTGTCTCTGCTTGTCTGCCTGGGCTGCCATCACAAAATACCTCAGACTGGGTGGCTTCCCCGACAGGCATTTCTTTTCTCACAGTTCTGGAAGCTAAAAGTCCAAGATCAAACCATCAGGCTTGGTTTCTGGTGAGCTCTCTCTTCCTGGCCTGCAGCTGGTCACCTTGTCACTGTGTCCTCACATGGCCTTTTCTCTGTGTGGGCACATGTGGAGAGAGAGCTCTCTGGTGTCTCTTCCTCTTTATCTAAGGACACCAGTCCTATTGGATGAGAACACCGCCATTACTACCTCATTTAACCTTAACTGCCGCTCTAAATGCTTGCACATTGGGCGTTAGGGCTTTAGCGTGTCAATTTTGGTGAAGACACAAATCAGCCCCTAAGAGAGACCATCTTCTTTGCTTACTATGAGTTATAATAGAAGACTGTCTCTGCTCCTATCAAAAGCCAACAGCCCCCACTTGCTCTGGATCCCTAGCCTTTACCACCTTCTTAAGAGTATCATTGATGGGGCACCTGGACGGCTCAGTCAGGTAAGCGTCCAACTCCTGATTTTGGCTCAGGTCATGATCTCACAGTTTGTGAGTTTGAGCCCCGCGTCAGGCTCTGCACTGTCGGTGCACAGCCTGCTTGGGCTTCTCTCTCTCTCTCTCTCTCTCTCTCTCTCTCTCTCTGCCTCTCATGTTCTCTCTCTCTCTCTCAAAGTAAAGAAATAAACTTTAAAAAAAAGAAAAGAACATGACTGACCCACTCATCTCCTCATGTGCACAACCAGCGTCCGCCCCTCTCTTCCTTGGGTCATTCTTGCAAGCATTCAAATATGCTCCTCCAGGACTCACAATCCCTCTCCATTGCCCAGCTGCCTTCTCTTCCCCTCTTCAAAACAGTTCCCCCAGCACTGTCTAAATCACTGCCGTCTCCTCAACAATTTTTCCCTCATCAAAACCACTCAAATCTGGCCAAAACTGCTTATCTCAGGCACCTGGGTGGCTCAGTTGGTTGAACGCCCGACTTCAGCTCAGGTCATGATCTCACACTCGTGGGTTTGAGCCCCACGTGGGGCTCTGCGCTGACCGCTCAGAGCCTGGACTCTGCTTCGGATTCTGTGTCTCCCTCTTTCTCTGCCCCTTCCCCCACCCACACACTCTGTCTCTCTCTCTCTCAAAATAAATAAACACAATAATAAAAAAATTTAAAGTAAATAAATAAAATAAAACTGCTTATCTCAAAAGCTCCACAACATCCCAACATGCTCCAAATTCAATGGAAACTTCTTATTTCACTCCACTGTTCAGCTGACCACTCCCTTCCCTGAAAATTCTCCTCTTACTGAGCCATGATGTCACACTCTCCTGGGTCTTTCTGCTTGCTTCTCTTTCGAACCTCCAAATCTTGGAACGCCCTAGAACTCGCTCCTGTATCATGTGGCATGATCCTCTCTTGCCCAGCTATTTCGAACGCTAAGTGATTTCATCCCTGTTTCCCGGCTTTCCCTGTCTTTCTGGCGGTGACACTGAAATTTATATGTGCAGCTCTGACCTCCCCCCTGAGCTCCAGACTCATTTATATAGTCCAAGCGCCTATCTGACATTTCCTCTTGGATGTCTAATATTCTTGTCAAATGTAGCATATCCAAAACATAACCCTTGACTTCCTTCTCCCTTTTCCCATCTCAGTGGATGGCAATGAACTGCTCAAACCAAAACTTTTATCATCCTTGACTTCTCCTCTTATCTTCTACATCCAGTCTTTAGGCAATTTGGCCTCAAATCCATCTACTTCTCTTTATCTCTACTTCCATCACTCTAGCCGAAGGCGCCTCATCTCTTCCCTGGACTGCACACAGCCTCCCAACCAGTCTTGCTGCTTCTATTCCTGCCCCACCGCCATCCATTCTCTACACAGCGACCAGAAGAATCTTTTACAAACTCAAATCATACAGTGTGTCTTTCCCTTACACAAAACCCCTCCATGAGGTCACTTATCACTAGAAGGAAACTCAAAATCATCACCAAGGCTTGCATCCTCCATTATCTAACTGACCAGACCTTTCTCCCTACTCTGTCCCCCAGCTCCCTCACCTCCCCAGCCCCTCTGTCTATGCTCCATTCTTTCTGCTTCTCAAACATGTCAAGGTCAGGGTCTATGTGCTTGCTGCTCCCTCTGCCTTGAAAATTCTTTCCCCTCATTCAGGTCTTCACTCAACTGTCAGCCCCTCAAAGTAATTTTTCCTACTCCCTGTCTAAAGCAGGGACCCTCACCCGTCCCCAGCTTTGACTTTCTATTTCCCTCAGACTGCTGATCACCATGAACTCCAAGAGGGGAGAGCTCTGGTCTGCCATGCTATGCTCCCTGCTCTATCTTCAGCACCCAGCACACAGCTGGCATACAATGACAACTCACGGCAAGAATGAAATTGGTCACACACTCTCTCCCTCCTCCAGGATGCCAAAGAAAGCCCATAATTGCCTTCCCCCATCCTCCATGTGTCCCCACCCCATCTCTCTCCTAAGGAGAGCTGTCTCGGCCACCCTAGTCCTCGGCTCTTTGTACATCAGAATCAGAGAGTTGACAGAGAATTAATAGAGGAAGATAGAACCTGAAAGGCTTAAGAAGGGAAAAACTTGGGATAAATCGGCTGTCAGCCAAAAATAATAAAGAATAGAGGTCTGAGTAAAGAGGTGGGGGGAGAAAGCAATGGGAAGGGAAAAAAATGCACATGGTCTAGACATAAGCGAGAGAGTTCTTTCCCCACTTGTCAAATATGACTCTCTGGAGGGGGTGGGAGACAGAAAACTGAGAAGAGTCAACAGTATATGAACAGCAGAGCTGAGGCTTCTGAATTGAATCCCTTTTTATGTATTTCAAGAGGAAGGAAAATAAGAATGTAATTTTTTTGCATGTTGAATTGTCCTTCTTCAAATACCAGCTTGGAGTTGAACTACATGGGCCCATGATTTCCAAAGAAAATAAAGTTCTGAAAGATCATGTGACATGACCAGAGTCATTCAGTTAACAGTGGCAAAATGAGGAAGCCAGGGATTTTGCCTACGGGGCCCGGGTTTCTATGCCTAGGCCACCTCCATCCCTCCAAAACGAGAAATAACATTCGTTGCACATGTCCTATTCCTAATCAACAATATGGCCTGTTTTTGTTATGTCCTTTCTAAATGCTCTTACGTCAAGCTCTCCAATTCATGGTTTCCAAAATATCTTTATCGCCCCTCCAAATATCAAAATAGCATCGGTTCCATTTTTCATTTTCGATCACCTCTCCTGTGTGATTCCTAAACCATTACCAGTAGTGGGTATCCAATTCCACATGTAAAGAGCACTTAGTTCCTGGCAGATAATCTGTCTACATCTGGAGAAGGGGATTATTTAAAGTGACAGGGTGATCTCTGACCAGCTCTCCACCTGTCTTGAGTTTCCATTCTTCTTTACTGTGAGATCTTTCCTGCTGGAAGATCATTGTTCTTGAAAGAAGCTGGAAATGAGAGTGGAATGGGGCAGTTCTGATTTCCCCCACCTTCAGGGAACAGGATGCCATGGGCCTCAAGCACAGAGCATATCCTTTTCTCATTCTTGCTGAAAACATGGCTACAGAAACACATCAGAGGTCATCAGAGGTCACTGTCCTCCAGGCTTCTCACACGCGCACACCCCCCCCCCCCGCAGTGCATCTGTGCAGGACGCCCTTACTTTATCCTTCCTCCCACCTTTCCTGGATCTAAGGTCATGCAGTCATCCACGGTCTAAGTGGACCTCCCAATTTTTTTCATTTGCATTTCAGTCATCAGAATTTTTTAGTGGCTTTCCCACATGGCAACCCTTAACTAGACACCTGTGTTTCCTGAACAGAGAGGAATGAGGCTGTGAAATGATAACTATGGTATAGATCATTTTCTTTCATTGCTACCTCAATGACCGAGAAGTCTGAAATGGCTTGGAAAACAGAGAGCACACTTTTCTACGATGGTGAAGTCATGTGAATATTGGCGCCACTTGTGATCATCCCCCAGCACTCTCTCTGAGGGTCATCCCGAGGACACGCACCGATGATAACCCTCGGAGCCAATTTAAGTGCTTCCATATTCAAGTGCTGTGAAATTAGTGCTCACACGTGTGGAGGACGCTATGGAATGCCACACAAGCCTTCCGCTGGGACCATGGTGTCCACCATTCCAGCTCCTGGGACTGCTGTGTGCCCACCTGGATTCTTCCCCAGGAACACCACTCAGGGGAAGGATCTGCCCCCTCCAAGGTCATATGCCCTGGAAGGCAGATCTTCCTATGACCGATCAATGCCCTGCCCTTCACCTCAGTTCAGAGGAGCCAGCTTCCCAATCCCTGTGGCCAACGCCCCATGGCAAGTGGATCAGGGTCCAAATCCTCCCAAGGCTCAATTCTGCTTCCTCAACCCTTCAGCAGCGTGGTTCCTGAGAGCACTTCCCAATAAACTGCCTGCACACAAATCTCCATCCCAGAGTCTACTTTTCGGGGCCTCCAATGTCTAACAATCTGTAATACAGTAGAAATTACTTGGTATGTGCTTTAGGTCATCTGTGCTTGAAACTAGTATGCAAAAAAAATCAGGTATATAAACTGTCCAATTAACTAGGCCTGAATGAGCAAGAACCAAGAATCAAAAAGATGAATACTAAGTTAGAACAAGTCATAAACTGAATTTTATTTCCTTTCTGAGACATTTTCCACAGGTATAATCCCTAAAGTATTAAAAAACAAAAACAAAAACCATGGAAGAAAGCTTACATTTGAAATGGTCAACTATTCTGAAACTTTTGTGAATTATCATTCATTTTATTTTTTTTAACATTTATTCATTCTTGAGAGGCAGAAAGAGACACAGCATGAACGGGGGGAGGGGGGTACAGAGAAAGAGAGGAAGACACAGAATCCGAAGCAGGCTCCAGGCTCTGAGCTGTCAGCACAGAGCCCGACGCAGGGCTCAAACCCACAAACCATGAGATCATGGCCTGAGCTAAAGTCGGACACTTAACCGACTGAGCCACCCAGGCACCCCAAATTACCATTTTTTTAAAAAAAGTTTTTATGTCTTTATTTTATTTTGAGAGACAGAGAGTGAGCGGGGGCGGGGCAGAGAGAGAGGGAGACACAGAATCTGAAGCAGGCTCCAGGCTCTGAGCTGTCAGCACAGAGCCGGACGCAGGGCTCGAACCCACGCACTGTGAGATCATGACCTGAGCTGAAGTCAGACGCTTAACCAACTGAGCCACCAGGTGCCCCCCGAATTACGATTTTTAACCTCCAGTTTATGCTCTGGGTTATCATTTTGCCTAAAGGAACTCCCCACAAGTAGTCACCAAGAGGTTGTTGTTTTTTCCTAATGGGCCAGACTTTAGCCGGTCAGAAGCAATTATGGAAGATCAGAAAAACAAAATTTAGACATCACTTTGTGTCTGCCTACAATACTGGTCTCCTCTTTCCCAAACAGTAGCCAGCAGCCACTTTCACCATTAACAGCAGATAACGTATCACTCCGTGGCGAACACAGCCGTCAATAATTCTATTCCTCCCTTACCGCCATCCCCGGGCTTGAGTGAAAATACATTGATGTCGTTATGGCTCTCGACACATTGATTAATCAGGTAATACACATTCTAAACACTTAGTGAAATGGACTGTAAAAAAACTATTTTACTGACTCTCAGGGGCAACGATTTATCTTCTCTTACTCCAACAGCGGTGCTGTATCTATGTCTTTACAGTCAGTGGTACTTAAAAATCATCTGAAAATGCCTCGGCCTTGCGGATGCCGCATCATTTAAAATTCACTGAATTTGCGTGAGATTTAAAAAAAAAAATTAAATGGACAATATGCAGCGTGCTAAGACCCAGAGGCAGGAAAGATAGAAAACATCAGACACTGTTTAACAATATGGACCAGACAGGATGATGGACAGTGTTAATTTCACTTTGAATTCAGCCGACTGGAAAATGATGAAAATCCCTTTCAATACAACAGGAAATAAATGTGCACGGAAGCAATTCTTAATAGAATACTGTTGCCATTCATTCGGCAGGACCAGAGCCAAGAAGACACTCAGAGAGTGTTTGGAAACCAAAAAAAAAAAAAAAAATATGTGCCTGATATATTATGCAGCCAAATTAGCAAGTAATTAGATAGAAATATTGAAACTGCACCAGAAGCAACAGCCATCCTAAAATTCCCAGTGTATCAAAACAAGGAAGCGGAAGCTTGCGACATTTACTGAATTTACACCCTCTCGTTCCTGTCTTCTCCCCAGGGAAAACTTTTTCAACTCTTCCAGAGCGGGTGCTCTTGTTACATGTTTTCACGGCACCCTACTTCTTTTCCTTCACTTAACGGGATGCTGCCGGGTTCTGTGATTAATGCTTCCCGACCCCAAGCTGACTGCCGGACCCCACGACTGGTCCCCAAATGCCTAGTACTGTGAATGATACATGACAGGCGCTCCAAGTATACCTGATACCTGCAAAATGAATAAACAATAGTCTCGACACATCAATGATTTTCTCCATTTTCCAGCCTCTTTTTGGTTGTTACTTGCATATCTCTAGACACTTTGACTTTCTCTGCTGCTAACAGTCTGATGAGAATACAATAGCAGACAGCATCCCTAGAACAATGTGACATTTACAGGAAAAGGCCACATTCCTCCTACCCCTTTGTTCTGTGCACACCAAAATAGATCACTTGTTCAAGTGCATTTAGGTACCTGTGATGGGTCCCGGAATATATAAGCAATAATCTTAAGGAAAATTTTACATCTTTGTCCGAAATCATCTTCGGAACAATCCTATGTATTCTACACCACGCCCTTTATAGATAAGCAGAGACCATAGACGTTAATGGAGTATTATATTATAATCATAGGTATGGATTAACTAGCACCATGCTCCAGTGATTAAAAAAATATCCAACATCAAGAACAGAGATATAACATCTTCGCATTGGATTCTTTTTTTGTGTTTATTTATCTTTGAGAGAGAGAGAGAGAGGGAGAGTCAGAGTGTGAGTAGAGGGAGGGGCAGAGAGAGAGGGACACACAGAATCCGAAGCAGGCTCCAGGCTCTGAGCTGTCAGCACAGAGCCCGACGTGGGGTTTGAACTCACGAACTGCGAGATCATAACCTGAGCTAAAGTCGGACACTTAACTGACTGAGCCCCCCAGGCGCCCTCACATTGGATTCTTTTGTCCAGCTCTGGTGGTTCTCACACTTTATGGCTTCTGGCTTTGGAGTAACGTTCCCTCCATCGCCTCCCACATCACACTTTACATTGATATCTTGCCTTTAATGACTTTGAAAGCATTATTCCCAAGTTCTGCTTCTGCCTGCCATGGTGACAGACACCATGTCCCAGCCCTGACCGCCCCCCCCCATGGTGTGTATGTATAAAGCTTGTCATCTATTAATGGACTTAAGATTTTGACCTTATTGTCAATTACAGTAGAAGAAAAATTACATTTTCATGATATATTTTCTTAGCCGTTTCAACAAATCTTAAGACATTCCCTCTCATTCCATTTATTCATAGTTATTTCAATATCTCCATTTTTTAACTTATGGCTCTGTATCCATCAAACATTGATTTTTTTTCCCGTTTTTCTTTTAGAAAGAAAGAATATATAACATCACCAGTGTAGTGATCTAAAGAACTCCCTCACCTTGCCACCAGTTATTTGAGATTCAAAACTAGAGAAACAACCTAGGACTGAAAACAGAATGACTTTCCGAAACCACTAAAGTTACTGAGCTGCATGGAATCGCTCTGCTAGCAAGACCGGATTGTGTGAATGACCACGTGTGGTTGGTTGGCCGTCTCAGTTCGGGTCCCCCCAGAAGCAGACCACGAGACAAAAATTCGAATGTGAGAAGCGTGCTGGAAAGAGGGCCTCAGGCAAGATGGGAAGGGAGGGAGATACTGTGGCATCAGGCCCCAAATTAAGGCCCTATATTATGTGGGTCTGGATGATGAGGGATCCAAAAGCAAGCTGGGGGCAAAGCACAGCCAAACAACACCCCTCCCCCCAGGGGGGACATGGGTGACATTCCTCAGGCACTCCTGGCCTCCCAACAAAGGAAAGGAAAGAGAACCAATGGTTAATTGATAAAGATCACAGTCATGCAGGACTGAGTCTCCATGAGTTTACAAATATCTTAGGAAATTCCAAGAAAAAGGCAGTCTTATCAACAGCCTACCTTCCAGAAACCCAGGCAAGGTTCCTGGAGCCCTGACATCACCCTCTCCTCCACAGTGATGTGGGGAACACAGGCAAGAAGAAAATGTAAATAACATTAAATTTCTTTATAACCTGCAGCCCGTTGATAAATACTTGAGGCAAAAAACAGTAGACTATTCCTCCAGAAGCCGCCTACTGTCTTAATGTTAAGACTCTGTTAGGGGGAAAACTAACTAGCTCAACAAGGGCAAAATCTTGGGTATCTTATGAGTTCTCTTGAACATACAAAAGTCCTTTGGGAAACCTCCCTTTTTCCTTACCTCCCCCAGCTCTCAGGTATATTATCAGTCACTCCTCACACCCCCAGCACAGCTCTTTCTGCCCCCGGGTCCTGTCCCCCTGCTTTAATAAAATCACCTTCTTGTACCAAAGACGTCTGAAAGAATTTCTTCTTGGCTGTTGGCTCCAGATCCCCGTCACCACCCCCAAAATGGCATCATTGACATCTGGTGAAAACCAGGAGGGCCTTGAATGGCCTAACCACAAGCTCCTCTCTCCACTCTGCTCCCACAGATCGGGTCCCCCGACTTGTCACGGGACCAGGCACGGTCCCTGTTTATCCCTTAGTGGTGGGCTTCAGTCCCCCACCTGCCCACAGAATCACTCCAACAGATCACATCCTCCTGCAAGAACCAACAGCCCCCTCCCACCCCTTGATACTACAAAGCTTCCCCTGGTCCCAAGGTCCTGTTCCCGAGAGCAATCTCGGTACCGTCCACGCGGCAGGCAGTGTCCTCTTCTGTGCGTCTGTGTAACTGACAAACTCTTGGTCCTGATTGTCCACATCCCTGTCATGTGTCTGGGCATCTCTATAACCACATGCCAGGAGTCCCTCTGTCACCAATAGGGACAAATGGGAGAAAATTAAAACATATATAGAAGGAAATGTAGCTTAAAAAATGTGCATTATCAAGCAGGTCACTACTATCGCTGCTGGGTTTCTGAGCTCAGATCTTCTCGAGAGTTCTGGGGGCTGGTGTAGAAATACCAACCCAGAGAGAGCCCTCAGGCAGAGATGCAGAGGCTAGAGGGGGGATCTGCTGGCCGGAGAGCCATGAGCGGTTCTGAGCTCTAGAGGCCCCTGATACAGTGTGAAAGAGCGATGGTCCCTTTGGCCAAAATCCTTAGTTAGTTCCCAAGTTTTTCGGCAAAATTCACTCATCTGCACATGAAAGGCTCCATCTTTTAGTCCCGATAAAGCTCTAGGGAAGAAAAGAGGATTGGTAAAGGGAAAAAAGCAAAATGTTGATGGGTTGATACAGTTGCTAATTCATTTCTCTACCCGCGAGCATCCAGGATTCTCAGACTCTAGCATGTATCAAAATCACATGCAAGGCGTAGGGCTCAACTCCAGAGTCCCACTGCTTGATGTAGCAGTCTGGGGGGAGGCCCGAGAGTCTGTGTTTCTAACAAGTACCCTGGGGGTGCTGACGCTGGTGGTCCAGGGACCAGAGCTGGCCTGAGGCCAGGGCTCCACCACCAAAGGTCTTCAGACATGGAGCTGTGGAGACCCGTCATTCGTAATAAGGATGTGACATAGTCAAGATGGCTTTACGGCAAGTCACCTCAACGGAGGGATGGACCATCGAGGCATGAGGTTAAATAAAAGAAGAAAAATCAGTAGCTTTATCTTTGCAGCACTATAATTCGAGGAGACAATGAGATGTCCTTTATGTAGATCAAGATCAAGGAGACAGTCCAGGTAAAAGCAAGTAAGGATGGCAGCTAAACCTGTATTCACACAAAGTCCTGGGTGTTTTCTCCATGACGGGGTGACCAGGGGCTTCCACAAGAGATGGTACTCAGAACTGGAGTCAGGGCCCCTCTTTCCCAGGCAACAACTGGACACTTCTCTATTGACAAGGAAATGTCTTTACTTGCCTTCAACCCTCTAGGCCAACAAGAGTCTGTTTTTGCTTTTGGAAACAAACCCAATGCCTTGATCTCATAGAAGTCCACTTGCGCATAAAAAGAGGACCACCTGCCCAGCCCTTTACGTGTTGCCTCTGAATTCGAATGCTCAAGCTGCTACCCCCAGATCAATTATTGCTTGAAAAGAAAGGAGAGGAAAACCCTACAATCTCACCATCAGGTGACTTAGGAAAGCCCACCACAGTGTTCTTGCTGAGATGTGAGACAGCATACTGATACAAAGCACAAGGATGTCTTTCCTCCCCCCAAATCTCTACTGGCCCTCAGCATTCAGCCCCCAAAGGGATATTCCCTCAGAAGTTCCAGCTTCCCTGGCAATTATTGAAAGGGCCAGGCTCATCATTCACATAATTTTCATCTTTCAAATGCTAATCGGGCCCCTCCTGTGTAATAGGTAATGTGCGCTCTACAAGAGGATATTCAGAACGCAGTCTGACAGGTGTAAGAGGCTCTGCAAGGGCCTATGTATCCAACTAGATGCATCTCACGTTTGAAATCCTGCAATTTCAGATGCATTCTTTGCTAGTGAGGTACGAGGTCTCGAAGGGACTTCCAATGACCTGACATACCTGGTGAGTACCCCAACACTGACCTGGAATCCTACAGAAACTCCTCGGTGGAAATTAACACATGATCCTGCCTGCCAGATGACGGAGGGCTCAGCACAGAACCACACAGGTATGATACGGAAAAGGAAATTCGGTGGTGGGAGCCACGGGGTGTAAAAGGCGAGAGGAAGCAGTGAGAACTCAGCATTAGGCGAGGTGCTCCAATGCACGACCTGAAAAGCCAGCGGGAAACAGTAATGCCCTAGAGGTGGTGGGCGATCCCAGGAGCACTGGGTGCTCCCTGCAGGAAAAGAAGGCTCTGAAGGACCTATGTCACAATTCTGCATGCAAATCACGAGCGAGGCTGCCAGCCTGCGTGTGTACCTTCCTGCTGAACTGTCTCTGAGGAGGTCAAGCCGCACATCTTCTAGGAGGTCAGTCGAAAGGAGAGGCAGACCCGAAGACGAATGGAATCTGCAGAAAGGCTTTTCTCTCTGCCTGAGAAACAGCCGTCTCCTTGTATGAAGACGAGAAACAAGATCATTACGTTGACTGTTAAGAGGGTTTTGAGACGTTGCTTTGACTCGATTTTAAGCTCTAACTTTTCGTCACCTGCTAGCTGAGCGAATAACCCTCTCTGAATGCCCATTTCTTTCACACAAATACTCGGACAGATACTCCATGGGCTGCCGGGATGACAAAAAAGGACAAAGAAGGTGACAGAGAGGAGCCCTGGGACTCGACGTGCAAGGGTCGAGCTGGGCCCATCTCCTTGTAGCTGAGTGTAAGCTGCCAATATCCGAATCCCTCCCTCCCCATGCTGCCCCCTTCATTAGCAGTCACAATGGCTGCTTTCTCTCTGGAGTCTAGAGAGCATGAGACATCTTAACACTCTCATCCATTCATTCGACAAATATTTGTTCTTATTTGTGATACGACACTCAAGTAAATGCCGGAGATACAAAATGACAGGCAAAGCCCGGCTCACCTACAGCTCTCTGTCTCCCCAGGGGATGGGGAACTAAAGAGTCCATTGACCAGAGTGCGATAATGAGCTATTCCAGAGACACAAAGAGGGAGGGAGGGAGAATCGGGAGGAGAGGGAGTTGGGAGGGTCCCCAAGGGAAGAGGCAGCTGAACTAGGTTTCTAGGGAAGAGCGAAGGAATGACACAGGTAGACAAGGGAGGGAAAGAAACAGCAAATGTGAGGGCACAGAGGACAGAGAGTAAGATACCTCTGAACGGTAGCAAAGGGGCTGGAGAGGCGACAATGAAGGCCAGGAAGGTGACGGTGAATGACACGAACAGAAGGACAGCCAAGAATGCTGGCACCATGGGAGGCAAAGAGGAACGGAGTGAGCCAATCTGAGGAAGTAATACGGGGACTAAGAAGTGAGAATCTCACTGAGAATCTCAGCAACACGAGTCAGAGAGGGGCAGCGGCAGAAGTCAGTCCAGGACAACGTGGGAAGTGGAACGGAGTTGAGCATAAACATGCCACATTTTGTGGCCTGATCTGTACCACTTCCCCCCCACCTGCCCACCACCTCCTGTTATGTCCGGGGAGACATGGCCATGCCAATGCAGTAAGCACAGAGGTGCCCTGCTGTTGGCTTAGAGCTAGTATTTGCAGAAAAGTCTCTCCACATCCGTATTTCATACTTTGAAGTGCATCTCTTGCCCTTATAGCTTATGACCCCTGACACATTTATACAGCCGGGGCTTTTGCCCCCTTTGGAGACATACCATTACCACCACTAACCCCCCTAACACCCAGACCTCCACATACTCCTGTGTGCTCATTCCTCTTAGATCTGCACCTCACGTTTTATGGTCTCGGGCTTCCTTTAGCACCTTGGACTCTGTTCTGCAGCACCCTCCCCTTCCGAGTATCTACGTTCTTGATAACAGGGTTGCACAAAACACTTGCTCAATGTGCTTGGGGGCTCCCCCTTGTGGCACAGAGCAGATCGACAGCCCCCAAGCCATTCATGAAGCCCCTTTGCAATCCTCAGGCGGGAAAGCTAGAAGGCTGCTCTTTCTAGACTTCTTTGCAGCCAGGCTAGGTGTGTGACAATTACAGCCCCAAACATTTAGGCAGAAATCTCCGGGTGTGGATTTTCTTTCCAAGTACACAGGCGATGCCTCATTAGGAAAAAGCTCTTTGCCTTGGACCCTTCCCTCTCCTTGGCACTGCAGACCCCAGCGGCCATTTGCAGACATGAGGCAAAGAACCACACACACACACACACACACACATACACACACAACTCTGAATGATGGAGAGGAGCCTTGGGACTCTGATGACATTGGGGAGCTGCTATGCCAGTCTGAAATGCTACCCAAGGCCTCTTGCTAAGTGTAAACCTCTGTTACTTACTGCTAAAGACGACTTACTCCTGGGGCACCTGGGTGGCTCAGGTGGTTAAGCGTCCGACTTTGACTCGGGTCATGATCTCATGGTTCATGAGTTTGAGCCCCGCATGGGGCTCTCTGCTGTGGCAATCAGATCCTCTGTCCCTCCCTCTCTCTGCCCGTCCCCTGCTCATGCAGACTCTCTCTTTCTCTCAAAACAAATAAACTTGAAAAAATAAATAGAGATGATTTACTCCCAAGCGCATCACTCGTGGAAGCATCCCGAGCAGGCACTTGGTTGGTGGCCACTGTTCTGTGTGGCCCCGTGAAACTGGAGAGCCCTCCCATGGCCATGCTGCTCTGGAAGGAGCCGTCGCTTGGCAGTTCCAAGTGTAAACACATGGACCTTGGCCTCACTGCTTGCTGCCTCTAGTACACCCACAGCTTCTACCACGAACACTTCCTCTCAGACGCCAGAAGTCTGACTTGATGGGTTTCTGGATACTCTTGATTCTGGGACAAAAACAGCAGACGGACCCAGATGCTTGCCTGCATTTGAAAGTATGAAGGTGAATGGGTCACACCTACAAGAGTGGGCATGTCCCCCCCACCCCAGCAATACAAAATTACAGAAGGAGGGGTGAAGTAGGGCAGAAGGAAGGGATGGGGGGAAGGAAGGTCTAGCAAGAGACAGTGACGAGCAGGCAGAGCCCTGAGGCTGATACTAGGGGCACCTGGACCCAGGCCCAGGGAGTCGGATGCTACAGGCCTGAAGCGGGGCCCAGGAATTCTCATTTTCAACGAATACCTCGAGTGATAATCATGTATGTGATTCTCAGTTTTAAAACTCTGCTAAAGGGGCGCCTGGGTGGCTCAGTCAGTTAAGCGTCCAACTCCAGCTCAGGTCACGATCTCATGGTTCGTGGGTTCGAGCCCCGCATCGGGTTCTGTGCTGACAGCTCAGAGCCTAGAGCCTGCTTCAGATTCTGTGTCTCCCTCTCTCTCTGCCCCTCCCCCACTTGCTCTCTCTCTCTCTCTCTCTCTCTCTCTCTCAAAATAAAATAAAGACATTTTAAAAAATGAAAAAAAAACTTTGCTAAAGGCTGCAAAACTATGAGCTAGTGAAGGGAAGCCTTGACGATGGGTTAGAGAAGCTTGGTGAGTAAGGAGCTTTTCTGGACCTCAGCGGGGAAAATGACTAAGCAAATGGTTCTCAAACTCTTGTGCCCTGGAACCCCTCCTTTTTTTTTTTCTACTAACAAGATTTAATACAGATGCTTAACATATCAAATTGATGAAACAGATCCATTTTGGGCTAAAGCAGAGTGGGAACCCCAAAATACCACCCAATCCCCCCCAACCCTGTCAGGTTCCTCTGAGGAAGCCTGAGGCTCTCTGGGCCAAGTGGTTTCCTGAGTCCATTCCAGTGAAGACATGTGACTGGACAGAATGCCACATAAATTAGGGGGAATCTTTGTGGCCCTTGTTCTGAAGGTCAGGTAGATTCCATCCCGAGATGGAAGATTAAAAAAAAAAAAGTCAGAGCATATATTTTAAACCGCATTTATAACCTTTCCATAAAAGGGTTTCTTCACAGTGCTGTTTTAAAGGTATTTATTTTAAGCACATCACTTCAAGGTGTGACCAGAATAATGCTACACTGATTTGAAAGTGGTCATTTTAGGAAGCGATGAAAGCTTAAAGGTGGGGGAGTGGGGGTGGGGCTGTAATTGTGATTTATTTATATTTTTGAAAAAAATATAGGCTATCCAGGGTACACTGCAGAAAGTATAAACATAAACCAGAAGAACAGAGGCCACAGTAAAAACAGAGGAGGAATCCAGAAAGCCAGTGCTAAGCTAAAACCCTTTCTGTCACAAAAACATCCTCAGAGGAAGGAGTCTTGGCTCAAGTCCCAAGTCTTCCACCTGCTACCTGTGTGATGTGGGGCAAATCAACTCAGTTCTTTGCACCACATTTTCTTCCATTGTAAAACAGGACGTAACTTGGCAAGTGTTTATTCAGTAGCTACTATGTGCTAGGCATTATTCCAGCTGTACATGCAATACCTGAAGAGTTCCTCACCCACATGAAGTTTATTTCTGAGCAAGAGGGGACAGGCAACAATACCGGATGTGAAATATAGGTTAGGTCATAAGGTAAAAAGTGGAAGAGAGAAAATAGGGCGGGGAGAAGGTAAGCAGAGAGTAAGTGACCTGACAATCTGGGAAAGGGCCTAAATGAAGGAAGGGACAGGTGGAAAATTGGGGGTGAGGGTTGGGGATCAGCGGTCTGGACAGAGGACACAGCCCGAGAAAAGGAACCAGAGCACAGCGTGTTCTAGAAACCGGAAGATGCTCCGTGTTCAGGGAGTACAGGGAGCCAACGATAAGACTTGAAAGGTCTTGAAGTCAGAGGCAGTGGGGCCAGATTTTATAGTGACTCCCTGACTCACAGATTTTCAGTGACTTCAGTGACTCACTGAAAGGACTCTGGGTTTTGCTCCGGAACTAGACAGGAAGTTGCTAGAAGACAGTGATGTGATGGAGTTTACACTTAAAGGGACCACCCAGCTCACTGTTGTGAGACTCTGAGGCCTCACTCTGGAAGGGCACAGGTTTCAGTTCGGAGGCGATCACAATGATCCAGGCAGACAATGGATATGTGCTTTTCCTACCCCACCCGTGTGCAACGACGTGAGGCGTATAAGTTTCAAAACACTGCACGTATTGAAGGCTTATTATTATGGCCATCTTACGTCCTTTACACTAGAAACATGCTAGCAGGAAAAAATACAGCCAGCAAATAGTTCCGTATCACGAGCTCGCGGGCGATGACAGTGTCGAAGAATCAACCCCAGACTGGTGTCATATTTAGAGCCTGTGTAATGGCCCACTGCCGCAGATGTGCAAAAGCGTGGCCGGGGCACATCCGCACTTCTCGGGCTCCATGGGACTCAAGAAACTAACCAATATTCTACATCGGGGGAAAAATAATATCCTCTCCTCTCCTCAACGGGACAAAAACACATTCTGATTCTGCATCAATCTGTCACACACACGCGCGCACACACAGAACCTTGCTTTAATAACTGCTGACCACCACCAGCGAAAATATCACCAGGCATCACTGCCTTAGGTGTCAGACGAAGTTCTAAGATACAACTTTAATACTCAACGATTAATAACCAAAGAGACTCTAGAGGCGCCTGGGTGGCTCAGTCGGTTAAGCATCCGACTTCGGCTCACGTCCAGCCGGTTGAGCATCCAACTCTTGATTTCAGCTCAGGTCATGATCCCAGCCAGTGTCGTGGGATTGAGTCCCACACTGGGCTCCACTCTGAGTGTGGAGCCTGCTTGGGATTCTCTCTCCCCCTCTCTCTCCCTCTGCCCCTCTTCCCCACTCATGCGTGCTCTCTCTCTCCCTGTCTCTTTCTCTCTCAAACTAAAACAAAAAATAAAACCTTATTAGGAAAGTAGAGGGAACAAGGCGTGAACAGGTGGGGGGTGTGTGTCTGTCTCTTGGTGAGGGGGATAGAGAATAAGGGGACTAAACCTATTTCTGAAATAAACAGACTTCAATACAAAATTAAATTTAAAAATTCAATTATAAAACTAAATTAAATAATCTTTAAAATTAATTAAACTTTATAAATGAAGAAGCAGAAGTGCATTATTTAAAAAAAAAAGATGGAGATAAACAGCAGAAAAATAGCTAATGGGGTTGAAAGTTATTACCGCAGAGGCGGGGGACAAAAAGGCAGGAAGTGCTCATTTTCATCACGTCTCTCGGTCCTAATAAATGACACTTACCTAAGGTGGCACTTACTAGATGCCAGGTACTAACATTAGTCTAAGCCATATACATGTTTTCTAGAAGAAAATATTTCATAATATTCTTTGGCTTTTGAACTATTCAATACACTACTTAGAAAACCACAAAAATTGACTTAAAAAGAGGGCACAGTGGCTCTCAAACTAGGTTATTTAATTACGGACTTAGGGGTTTCTAAATTAATACAAAGTTCAATTCCTCTTGAGCACGCACCATTCATGCTGTGCAACACCACAGACACCCTGGCATGAGGTGGCATTTGCTGAGAGCTCCACTCTTGATACGAGATTCGCTGCGGGGCTCACTGATGGGATGCGTGCTCCACATCCTGCTCTGATCAAACATGGGAGAAAAAACGCATGAGAACGGAGTGCATTACGTCATCTCATTTGATCCCCCCCTGCCCCCACCTGGAGAGGCAAACACAGGCTGTCTGCGAGAAGGCAGCTAAATGTCCCAAGGTCACAGTCAGGATGGTGCTATGGACTGAATACCCTTGTCTCCCCAAAACGCATATGCTGACGCCCTAACCGCCAACGTGATGGTCGTTGGAGATGGGCCTTTGGGAGGTAATTGGGTTTAGATGAGGTCATGCCAGGGGCTCCGGATCCGATGGGATTAGTGCCTTATAAGAAAAGACACCAGGAACACCTGGGTGGCTCAGTCGGTTAAGTGTCAGACTCTTGATCTCAGTTTGGGTCGTGATCTCAAGGTTCGTGAGTTCGAGCTCCACACTGGGCTCTGTGCTAATGGTATGGAGCCTGCTTGGGATTTTGTCTCCTCTTCTCCCTGCCCCTCCCCTGCTTGTGCGCTCGCTCTCTCTCTCACTCTCTCTCTCTCGAAATAAATAGACAACCTCAAGAAAATTTAAAAAAAGAAAAAAAAAAGGCACCAGAGAGCTGTCTCTCTGTACCTCTGTCTCTATTTCTTTTTCTATCTCTGTCTCTAGCTCCCTCTCTGCGTCTGTCTCCACCTCCCTCTCTCTCTCTCTCTCTCTCTGCCACGTGAGCACAAGGCAAGAAGGCAGCCATGTACAAGCCAAGAACATAGCCTTGACCAGACCCAACCATGCTGACACCCTGACCTTGGACTTCCAGCCTCTGAAACTTTAAGAAACAAACGTCTATTGTTTAAACCACCGAGTCTGTGGTATTTTGCTACAGTCGCCTGAGCACAGACTAATGGATGGAGCAACGATCAGAATGTAGGTTCAGCTGACCCCACCCTACCTCTAAGCAGCTTTATCTCCTTGCTCAAAATAACCCATCACACTCACACACACACACACACACACACCCATTCAGAGCTGTAACTGTTAGACAATGACCACTCCAGCACGCCAGAAATATCCCACGGGAATCCCCGCACACCCAGCTAGTGTCTCCAGACATCAGCTATGAGAAACCACTGCACTCACCTTGAGAAAATGTGAATTTCCAGAACTATGTTAAGATCTGTCACCTCAACCTAGTTCGTAGGACTTTTTTCCATGAAAGTCGCCCCTCCCACCTTACAAATGACCCACATCAATTCCGGCCACTGGAAGTACAGGTAAACGTCATTCTAGGATCCCTCAGAATGATCAGCCTCAACACTGGCTCTGCAATTTGCTTGATGTCTCCATGTCACGGGCAGAGTCGTGTCCCCACCCCTCAAACTTCAGCTGTTGAAATCCTAACCCCCAGGACCTCACAATGTTACCTTTCTTGGGGATAAAGCCTTTAAAGGGGGCACTAAGGTAAAATGAGGCAAGTGGGACACAGACATGCAGAGAGAAGACCATGTGAGGACACAGGGAAAAGATGGCGGTCTACAAGCCAAGGAGAGAGGCTGGAACAGACCCTTCCCTCGCTGCCTCAGAAGGAACTACCCTGCCACCCCTTGACTCACATTTCTTGCCTCGGGAACTAAATTAAACAAAAATTGATGAGAAAATACATTTCTGCTGTTGACACCCCGCGGTCTGTGGTACTTCCTGCAGCCGCAACAGACTACTAGGGTCCATGAGGGCCTACACCCAGGACCCCCATCAGGCTCTTTTCACCCCCCATCTCCACTCAATCGCAAAGACTTGAGGATTCAGCCGCCTCGTGTTTCCCCTCACATTCCTGCCCCCTCCTGTCATGTGGGGTTTAACTCAGGCCCATCCTAGTTTCTGGCTGTGACTGCCGCCTGACTGCTTTCTCAGTCCTTTCCCCTTGCAATCTATCATCTGCACAGGGAGGATGGTCACGACAGACGCACCCACACAGAGAGGGGTGCTGGGTGCACGGTGCCAGACAGGCTGCCCACCTCTGGGGTCCCTGGGAGGAGGGGCAGAGGCCAGGGCAGCCGCCCTCCAGGGCTGTCCTCACAGGTATGCCCGTCCCACCTGACCCTCCGTCCTGCGCCCCGCCGGCCCCAGAGTCGCTTCCCAAATTACAGAGCTTGGCACATGGCCCCCCCCCGAAAGCCCTCCGGTGGGTCCTGCACGCCATGTGACCCGGCCAGGAGCACGCCTCTGCCCTGTGGTCCCAGGCCCACACCCCGGGCTCTAGCCACCCTAGGTCTCAGCTTCGCGGGCACGTCTTGCTCACACGTGCCCAAGCCGTGGTGCGTGTCCTGAGGGTCTGCTTCCCTGCGTACTCATGGGATGTCCCCTTCTGCACCCTGCCCTGTCCTGCCTCCCCTGGGGCTGCCTCCCTGTCCTGGAGACGCGTCCCCATGACAACACGTGCAGCGGACGGTCACCACGGGTGCCCGTTGCCCCCTCCCCAGGCTGGGGACTGCTTGGGCGCAGTGACTGACGCTCATCCGGGGCTGGCACCGATCCAGGGCCTCTGGCTGACCGCAGTGGGGCCTCAGAAAACGTCTGGAGATTACACGATTGCTGTGCTTTGCCACAACCACGGAGCTGAACTTAGCAAATGCCTCCCTAAGGAAAGAAGGCTGCTTTTACCCAAATCAAGTGAGGCACCGACCGCTTATCCCCCCTTCCAGCGCCCCGGCTCTGAGCCGAGTGCGCAGGTTTCCCGCAGCACAAATATCCGCCGAACGGATGGATGGAGCCATTAATAACCTTTGACTGTGTGCGGGAATCGGCACTGCCGGGAAGACTGTTTTCCAAAGAAAAGAAAAGCACCTCTGTGAGTGAGTCAGGGTAAATCGTTGAGAGACAAATATAGTCCTTTCTTAGAGGACTTGCTCTTAGGGAAGCTCCTGGGGAGTGGTGTGTGTGTGTGTGTGTGTGTGTGTGTGTGTGTGTGTTCCCTGGGCCCTCCGCAGGATGCTGAGCAATCTCCCAAGAGTGGCCTACGGAGCGGGGATAGAGGACCACACCTCTCACTACGGGGAGGACACATGCACGTGCATATGTGCACACGTGTTCGTATGTGTCCACAGACGCAGGTATTCAGTAGAGAACCCACACCTCTATGGGGAGGACACACGCATGCACACACGTGCACACGTGTACATGGGTGTACACACACGCAGGAACTCAGGAGAGGTCCCACACCTCTGACTATGGGGAGGACACACACATGCACACACGTGCACACATGTGCACAGATGCAGGAATTCAGTAGAGAACCCACACCTCTGATGGGGGGCACACACGCATGCACACACATGCACACATGTACATATGTGCCCACAGAGGCAGGAATTCAGTAGAGAACCCACACCTCTGACGATGGGGGGATCCGACGATGGGGGGGAACACACGCATGCATACATGTGCACATGCATACATATGGGTACACATGTGGGCACATATGGAGGAGCGTGGTAGAGGACCACACCTCTGTAGGGGGCACACACGCATGCACACACGAGCACATGTGTACATACGTGTCCATTCTCGGGCACACATACAGGAATTCAGTAGAGAGAACCCACACCTCTGTGGGGAGGACACCCGCATGCACACACATGCAGACATGTACATGGGTGTACACACACGCAGGAACTCAGGAGAGGTCCCACACCTCTGGCTATGGGGAGGACACACACATGCACCCGTGTGCACACGCACACATACAGGTACACAGGCGGGCACAAGGGCAATTCCACAAAGCCCGGGAGAGCTAAGCTGTCCGAGTGGGCTGGTTCAGGTTGGGTAAAGGGAATAACGGGGTCTCCGTGCACTTCCGCCCGCCCAGTCTGTGGTTTCCCCGCAGCCTGAGAGGCTGCCTTCCGGAGGAGGTGGGCGCCCGGAGGCATCCGCAGCCCCCGAGGCCGGACACAGACCGCCCACCCACGCGGACCGGGGGCTCCCCTCCAGCCTACGGAAAGCCCGCCGGCCCGGGCACTTCTTTCAGGCACGGCCCGGGGCCTGAACAGCTCCCGGGCGCGCAGGGATGTGGGCCGGCTGGTGAGCCACTGAGACCGGCCTCTCCAGGGCGCTCTGATCTGCATCCTCCCTGCTGCTGCACGCCTGACATCACCAAGGCTGACCTTGTGGTCTGAAGGGATACAAAGCTCACCCCTGGCCGGTCCCCTGCCTTCCGGGGCCATGAAGTCTCCCGGGCTCCCACCCCCACATGTCCCCGAAGCCCTCAGTGCCACTAAGTCTCAGTTACTCCGTGCCCTGTGACTCCATGTCATTCTCTCCCACTGCCCACTAAATGACCAGAAAGATCACCCTACATTACTAACAGGGACACAGTGTGACTTGCCCCTGCTTCTCCACCTGGAGCACAACCTTGGGAGTGAGTCAGCTGCCCCTTCCGCCTCTGTGGCCTGGCACCACTGCCTACATGCTCTGGGTCTCGGTTTCTCCTTCTGTAAAATGGGAATGTTAATAGTCCTGCAGAACACTGTCTCTGGGACAAATAAGTCAGACTCATAAAGCTGCTAACGCCGGGCACATCATTACGGCCCAAGAAACTGCTAACCCTCCTGGGTGCTGTTGAGCTTGACATTGAGCCCTAGGCAGCAGAGGCACCCACATTTGGGTGATTATTCTCTATCTTCAATAAACAGCATTTCAAACCTGACTTGAACTGCGTAGAAAACATGAAAAAAATGCAGGAAATCTGCATGTTAAGGGGGAACTTGTCACATTTTGTCTCCTCACCTCACGATACTGTAGATTACTAAGAAGACTTTTTAAATTTGGGGCTCTTCAGAAATACTTAAACCCTCTGCATATCCCAAAAACAGAGCCCTTACATACATCAGCGTCCTGTATTTAAAACCCACCCACATACAAGCGCGTGCACGCGCGTGCACACACACACACTGCATACAGCTTACACAGCTCACAGCGGCCACAAACATGTCTTTCTCACAAAATTTCCTGCACATAAAAAAATTCAAGTGCACGGTTCAATGACATTTCATAACTTTATGGAGGTAAACAACCACCAGTGTTATCACAACCCGGTTTTAGAAGATTTCTATCTCCCCAATGAGATCCCTCATTCCTAATTTCTACCCCCCCCCCCCACAACCATTGACAGAGTTTTTACCTCTGTCTCCTACAGGATTTTGTGTCTGGCTTCTTCCACTTAGCATAATGTTTTCTTCCACGTTGCAGGGTATGAAATTTCATACCTTTTTGTTGCTAATTAGCATTTCATGTATAGATACACCACATTTTGTTGATTCACTCACTGGCTGATGAATGTTTGGATTGTTTCCACTGTCTGCATATTATAAATAATGTCGCTATAAGCATTCACATACAAGTCCTTTGGGTGGACACATGGTCTTATTTATCTTGGGTAGATGTCTCAGAGTGAAATTCCTAGGTCATGTGACGAGTTTATGTTTAACTTTGAGAAACCTTCACTTTTCCAAAGGAGTTGCGCTTGGACCTCCATTGATGATGGGTTGAGGGCCAGCAATCGCTAAGGCTCTCACTTGTGTCCTGCACAATCCTGACAGCTTATTCTACCACCACCTCTACCCCCCGTGTGTCCTCGGAGGCACCGGGCAAACAGGGCAGCAGAGCTGTCACCATAGGCTGGCCTGCTGAAGCCCATCGCCCAAGGGAACATGGTCCATTAGAACACCAAGAGCACCAAATATCTTTACAGCTCCTCCTGCCCTTGCTTTGCTATAAAGACTCTGGTCTTCAGGGTTACAGAGGGACTCACACTTGGTGCCCAGGAGCTAAAGCCCAAACACTAACCAGCCCTGAATGCTTTACCTCCTCACCTACTAAGGGTCACAAGGAAACCTATGAGTTCCTGAGCAAATGTAAAGGTCATCGACAAAGATGAATCCATCTTTGTTCTCCAGAATTTCAACAAATGCCCAAGAGTGACAAATGCCAACAGGCGAGACTGAGATTCCTTAGACAAGAAGGCTTATAATGATTATCCTGGGGGTGATAACTTCCCTGAGGGAGACCCCTGGAGTGATTGGTCCCGTTAATGTACTTGATTCTGTCCCCATTTCTCCACCATCATAGACACCTTTATATTCACCTTTGAGGTGTCCCGATGTACCTTTGCTAAATTACCGAAGGGGCACACCATCTCCATACCATTTATGCAGACAGGGTCTTCACAGGCTTGCTCTGCTCTCAAGCACCCCAGCCGTGACCTTACACTGACAACATCTTACTGAGGGGAGAACTCATAAAGCTACTACACAAGACATTCAAAATGTGGTTCGGATTTAGTTGGGTCACTGCATCCCAAAAGATCTGAGGCTCCACCACCTCCGTGAGATTTGGGGGTATCATTTGGTCCCCAGAAGACCACTCCATACAAGATCCAGTCAATAACCCTATCCCAGAACTCTCAAACAAGCCCAACATCTACTTGCTTCCTTGGGTTCTAGAAGCAATATCTTCCCCACCTACACATTTCATTAAAACCTCTTAAGATGGTCCCAAGAAAATCAGCTCAATTTGAATGAAGGCCACCCCAACAACTAGCCCTGGGAGCCACTCAAAAAGCTAACAATGCCACTAGTCCCATCCGGTATTCCTTTACTGTGGAAGCCCTTGTTGCTAATCCTCACGTTTTCTGGTATCTCCTTGCCCAAGTCCACGGGTCCAAGAAAGATCACCCCTTTCCTGGTCTTCCTGGCCATTTTCAGGGTCTTGAGTCCAGAAGAAAGGGAATCCCTTCATTTTATGGACAACAGTAACACCATCACATGTGATGGGACCCACTGGAGACTGTTTCCATCCCATTGCTAAGACTTGGTTGATAAAGGATGAGATCCAAAGGGTGGTCACTTTGGCACTGGAGGATTCCCTCAATAAAGGTAAGTTCGTTATCCATATTTTTACAGACTCCTGGGTAGTAGCGAATGGGCTCACTATTTGGTCTAATCAATAGGCACAAAATAGATTCCACATTCGGGATTGTTCCCTATGGGGCCTTCCACATTGGGAATATACAGCTGCTCACCCCTCACATATTACAATTAAAGTCTCCCATGTCTCAGGTCTCATGGAGAAGGCTCAGTGTGATGCTACAGCTGACCAACTAGCTCACATTTCTTAAGTAAATTCATATAGCACCCCCATTCCCTGGGCCTAAAAGCCCAGTCATTGTGGCCTTTGGACTCTTTAAACATGAGGCTGAATACCATGGCATCCCCAAGCCCCTGGCTTTAGCCAAAACCTAACCTCCCAATGTGATTTTGCGCCCTATTTTGTGTCCTGGAATCATGGCCGATGAGGATCATATCAAGGAGCAAATGCTCCTTCACTCATTAGCAAATTGATTTTATTGGGCTTTTGCCCAAATCTGTAGGCACGAATCACTATGCCCTCACGATGATGAACAATTGTGTGGGCTCACTGGGCTTATTGTTCCCAATACGCTAGTTCTGCCACCACTATCTTAAGTCTCACCAAAACTTTGTTAGTTCCCTTTGGGCCCCCAGATATGATCCACTTGGCCTGGGATACACACTACTCATTCAGTGTAGACATGGATCTTACAACAAGGCATTATTGGGAATTCCATTTTTCCTATGCGTCTTAGTTTAAAAGCATCTTCCAGCAAAGGCCCAGTAGAAACCCGAGTAGCACTACATTTTTGTTTTGAACATGCATTTTTTTAAACCATTACGTACTGACATGTACATTTCTATAAAAAGTTTCCAGTGCTCTGTGACTTTACAGTTTTCAAAACCCCACAGAAGCAGGGATTCTCAGATGGGCTACAGAGCTAAGTGATCATTAATGTCTACATTTTTTATTAGAAATCATTCTCCTAAGTACAAGTAGCATAAAACAATGTCTGTTTATTCAAAGTCTGTATTAATCTAATTTTCCATTTAAGAAATGACTATAGATCTGAGTTTTCAAATTTCCAGGCTTAATCCATCTTCCTCTAATCACCAGTTTTATTTTCTATACTTATAAGAGCACAACTATAAAATCAGGTTTTATCACTGACATTTTACCATATGAAACTCACTATGTGTCTCTCTCTCAGAATGCAATATGATAAAGTTAAGCCCCCAAAATCCAGTACTGTTATTGAGACAAGGCAAGAAGACTCAAATCCCAGTACGTTGGGGTTCCAGATTATAGTGGGGATACCACGGTGAAAGAAACAGACAAGGCACAGACCTCACCAAACTTCAATCTACTGCATGAATAATATTCCCAGACATTGAAAACACGAGTACCTTGGTATCCCCAAAATGAAAGGGGAGTGTTAGATGAATTGCCAAATCAAAGACACAAAAATCTGTCTGCAAACTTGATGTGCAAAGAGTAAAGCTGTGATGACAAATATAAACAGGCAAAATATGGGTGTTCCCCTAAAATAATAAAGTAGCAAATATAAAATACATACCAAAGCAAAACATACAGGATCACCCATTAAGGAAATAAGGAGATACAATCTCAAAAAGAAAATAAAGTTGACCCTTGAACAACACAGCGTTAGGGGCACCAAACCCTGTGTACTCAAAACTCCATGTAGAACTTCTGATTCTCCACAAACTTAACTACTAATAGCCTAGTTTTGATGAGAAATCTTACGGGGAACAGTCGAGCAACAGGTATTTTATATGTTCTATGTATTATGTACGGGGTGAAAATTAGCAAAGGGAAACCACACCAGAATGTAGACAGGGGGCTGGCAGGGGGAGCACACATGTCCTACCTGCTGCCGTAAATTGCACACCCGACGGGAAGAGATGGACCTTGCAGACAGATACCATTTTACTATGCTGCCTGAGCAAGAAAGGCTTCCTTCTTCCTGCTGGCAACAGCCCAGCCAATGAGAGAGTCCCAACTCAGCCAATGAAATGCCACTATACTTCCAGCTCCAAGTTTACACCAATGGGCTTTTTCTTTACAACAGCATTATCAACTCCACCCTCTCCTCTATAAAAAGACATTCTTCTCCTTTGGTGGGTGGACATGCCTAACTAAGGTCTGCAGGCTTGCTTGTCCTTGGTTGCAATTCTCTGCTACTCCTGACTAAACCCATTTTGGCTGACAAAATAACCGGCAGTTTTAGTTTGAAGGTTACCAACTCTGTTCTTATAATAAAGCACGCTAGGGAAAAGAAAATGATATTAAGAAAATCGTAAGGAAGAGAAAATATATTTACAGCA
>CM053571.1:124343678-124512747 GCA_028646485.1 Cryptoprocta ferox
AAAAAAAAAAAAAGAAAAAGAAAAAGAAAACAAAATTAATGGTCCTCACAACCCACAATTCCAGTCTTCTGGAATGCCAGTTTAAAAATTACGTGTGAGGGGTGCCTGCGTGGCCCAGTCCGTTAGGCATCCGACTTCTGCTCAGGTCATGATCTCACGGTTGGTGGGTTCGAGCCCCACACTGAGCTCCATGCTGACAGCTCAGAGCCTGGAGCCTGACTCAGATTCTGTGTCTCCCTCTCTCTCTGCCCCTTCCCCACTTGTGTTCTTGCCCTTTCTCTTTCTCTCAAAACTAAAAAATAAACATTAAAAATTTTTTTCTTTAATTATGTTTTGGAATCCTAGTGTTTTTACAGTAACTGACAACAATAACAAGATAATGGAAGTTATTTTACAATGATTTCAAGAGCACAGGTTATGCCCTATAAAATTATCTTTAGAAATAATTGTGCATGCTCGTGGGTTTGAAGGTTCCCAAGAATGATGGACTGATTATCTAAAGCAGGTACAAAACATTCTTCGTACTTCCTGAAACGAAGTTTTTTAAATCTGTGAATAGGAGCAAATTTTGCCACCCCAAGACAGATATGCCTCTTTGGCATATTGATTATTTTAAGCTGGTTATTTTTAAGAAACAGTAGACCTAGGTGAAGCTCCGAAAACTGAAATAGAAGTTACCCTTTTGTAAGAGACATTTACCTTTATAAGACAAATCTCCCTTGGTAAGGGTGTGTCCCTCCCTCTAGCAAGAAAAGGAGAACTCAATCTCTAGAAATTCTTAGGCCACAAATTAAATATGCACAACCCTACCCTTGTTTACACTGCTTTTCCTGGTCAGGGTCTGCCCAAAACTGAATCCCCATCCCCACCCCAACATCTTCTGTCTTTAGCAAAAGTTGACATTTAACGCTGGCCTTGGCCACTTTGGAGGGTTTGGCCTCTCAGTTTTTCTGTGTGTCTCCCATATACACGCTACCAAACTTTTGCTTTCCTCCTGTTAACTTGCTGTGTTATCAATTTAATTATTTGACCAACCAAAAAACCTAGGAGAGAAGAAAACTTTCACATGGCTCCCTTTGAGAGTATAGGCAAGACAGATCCAAGCATCCTCACAGAGCAAGATGGAGTCACTCATGTCAAGCAGGGATGTAAGCAGGCAAGAGCGTTGCAGCTGAGACCAGATAGCACCAAAACCAGGACAGGTTTGCCACAGGTTTGCCACACCCAGAAATGAGGACCAGCAGAACCTGAAGACGCCTGCAAAAGCCCAAGATGGGTTAATCTCCCAGGAGGACTTTTGCAGCCAAGGCTCTCCAGACACTGACGCTTTCACATCTGATGACACATCTGATGACACGACAACTTTCAGCCTTCTGCCAAAGGCTCTGTCCAGTTGATCGCTGAACAGAACAGAGATCGTCCACTGCGTGAACATAAGGAGCAGTAAGCTCCCAGAGCTGACCTGGGCCACACAAGTCCTCATGCAAGTGTGCGCTCGTGGCCTGCCTTCGCACTGGGTTTGTTACTTCTCACCCCTGATTGTATCTTGTTGGTGGGGTGCTGTTGTGTTGGGCTTTGCTTTGTGTGACGTGGACGAAGCCAAGTTAAATGCACAATGAAATGGCACTGAGTTCGGAATCCTGAACCTGCTTTGTAATTATGCTAACCTTGCTTTATGACTGAACAAAGTCAATCTGGAGAGACATGACTCGTGTCCGGGCCTTCATGGCGTGCTCGTGACAGACCTAGATTAGCTAACTTCCTAAGTGTGTATAGATAAATATACTAAAACAATAATCATATTCCTTTTGTTTTTTAATTGTTTTTAATGTTTATTTTTTGAGAGCGAGAGAGAGAGACAAAGCACAGGCGAGGGAAGGGCAGAGAGAGAGGGAGACACAGAATCCAAAGCAGGCTCTAGGCTCTGAGCTGTCAGCACAGAGCCCAACTCAGGGCTTGAACCCACAAACCGTGAGATCATGACCTGAGGCAAAGTCAGACACTTAACAGACTGAGCCACCCAGGTGCCCCAATAATCCTATTCTTAATGGTAACAAAAGCTATAAAACCAGACACCAGGACACAAGAACACTTTTCTCAAGTTTATTTATGGCATCACTAGCTCTTTAAAGGGCTTCTTTTTCTGCCCCCAAAGGAGAGGCTGTTGAAACCTTTGCACCCTGAAACTGCAGAGCAGCTAATATTAGTGACTTTAAAAAGAATCGCTGCACCTGGCAGATGAGAAGATATATTTATTTCCTTTTCTTCTCTTCAAATCCCTTGGGCTGTGCCCAGGCCTCTCCCCTCTTGAGTCTTCTGTTAGCACCTAATCTCTCAAAACGTTTGTGCTTCTCCATAACTCCTAAAGAAAAGCTCCACTCATGGGGCGACTGGGTGCCTCAGTTGGTTAAGCGCCCAACTTCAGCTCCGGTTCGAGCCCCACGTCGGGCTCTGTGCTGACAGCTCAGAGACTGGAGCCTGTCTTTGGATTCCGTGTCTCCCTCTCTCTCTGCTCCTCCCCCACTCATGCTTGCTCACTTTCTCTCTCAAAAATAAATAAGCATTAAAAAATTTAAAAAAGAAAAGAAAAGCTTCACTCCTACTACCAGGCAGTCAGACTTATTCCGTTGTTGTTTCAAATTCGTCCTGAGGCTTGGGGGCTCCAGGGAAATGTCTATGAAGGGCACAGCAGATGAATACGCAAGCCAGACAACACTGAGGCCGCCCTGACGGCTCTCTCGGTGGAACCACCTCCCCTGGGACAGACACGCATGGACAGCATTGTCTGCTAAAGGTCGCTTCTCAAGCCAGGAGGAGAAACCCCCAGACTTCTTGTGAAGAAAGGCCCTGAAAAGGAAGTTGTGGAGTTATATGAGCCTAACAGAAAATACAAGTCCACCTCCAACAAGCCCCGAAGGGACAGCTGGCCAGTCAGACACCATTTCGTCCTGAACTCCGGATCTCCTCATCCACCTACTCCCCAAAGCAATGGAAATGGCAGGACATTTCTTCCTGTCCTTCAAGCCCAGCCTGGCTTTCCTGCCTAAAGGCCAACAGTGCCTACAGCCCGTGTCCTGGAACCCCCTCCCTGGGACACCTCCCCTGGACAGTTGTGCCCCGCAGCTTTCCCAAGAGAGAGGTGATCAGCAGCAGAGCAGAAGTGAACTCCCAGTTAAGCCTTGAAAAGAACGGCTCCGATTAAGACACAGGATTAGGAAGTAGAAAAAGAGGCAGAAGGCACGATTTAGAGCCTCATTTCAAATGATTTCAGACACTTGACTCAAAGCAACTTTAAAGTGTACTGAATTTTTAAAATCAGGATACCTACAGTATCATTACTCCTAAAAGCAAAGGAGTAAAGATACCAAAGTGAATTATATTGTTCTCAAAAATAAAATTCAACAGCATTCATCTATTTGGAGGGTGGGGTAGAGAGGAAAGGGGAAAAAAAGAGTGAAAAGCAGCTGTTGCAGAATTATGTTTAGCTCTGCGGCCCTTTTCCCAGCTCTAGTTCACACTCATCTTGAATTTCTGAAGCTCACAATTATGATCCCAGTGTGAACATAGGCAACAACAAAAAAGTCGAATAAAACATTACTACAACTTTCAGTATGAGGCAGCAAAGAGCAAACAGCGCCTGATTCTCTCTCTTCCAGACTATTTACATTCTTATGAAAGTACACAAGTCTACACAAAACGACAACTGCACATTTTGATGGCAACAGATAGCTGCTTCAGAAATTTGTCAGATTCAGGGGAGAAATACTGTTAACAAGAGGGCATGTGGACCCACAAGGAGAAATTACCAGCAGCTGATGAAACAGCAGGTCCGGGGAGAAGAAAATTAGGGTGGCTTTGACCTTCCTCCCACTGTCTACCTTTCTTTATCTGAGCACAGAGAACCTGCCCCAACCAGAAAATCCGGTGGCTATGCCCACACAGGAAGGACCTGCTTCCGGAGACGGCGGAGGCTGTTTGGATGCCGCTGTGCCAAGTACTCATTCATTATTCCCTTTCTACGTTCTCTTGTGATTATATCTATGCATATTATTATACTATATTATGTTATATTATATATTATATTATATTACATTATACTATGTTATGGTATACATGGGACAGGGGAAAGGGAATTGGTCCCCACACCCTGGGATGTAAAGAAGGTGGCAGCTATGAGGAGAACTCTGGGACCCCAGCCAGCCCTCTCTGGATTTCAGGTGACATTTGGAATGCACTACTCCTGTCAGCGGCAAAAGTCCAAGTCATTTAGGGTAACTTAAGAATACGTGCACTTTCTGGTAGTCATGAGATCGACACATGAGAACAAGAGACAGATTTGAGGTTCCATCTTTAAAAAACTCAAATTAGTAAACTTTATGTTACCTGTATTTTACCACAATTTTTTTTAAATGGGAATTAAAACAACTCAGACATTTGTTTATAGGCTGTATGGCTCGGCCTCTCATCTGGTGTATGCTCTCTGATGGGGAATCTTTCAGCCCCCGGTGGGAGCCCCAAGGCATTCTAAGGCATCCTGTCTGATGAGCACAAGGCTAGGGACAGGCCTTCTCCTGCAGAGATATCTAAATTAAAAAGAAGCCCCAAAAAACCCACAAAACGAAACATAAAACGTGTTAAAAGATTCTCAAACTAGATCCCTCTGGAAGATGGAGGCAGAATAGGAGGACCCTAGGCTTGTCTCATCTCAGGAACACAACTAGGTAACTATCAAGTCATTCCGAATACCCCAGATATCAACCTGACAATGAAGGAACAAATGCACAACTAACGGGAGAGAAGAGGCCCCATCAAAGAAGGTAGGAAGTGGTTTAGGGGAAAAACACATCACAGTTGCTGTGAAGGAGAGGAAGCCATGGTTGCAGAAAAGGGGAAAGACAGACAGAGAAGAGCACATAGAGGAAGACACAAAGAAAATGTTTCCCCAAAGCCACTGGCAGAGAAAAACAAAAGGGGCTGAATTTCTTAAGTTCCTGCAACCAGTGGGGCTTAAAGCCTGGAGTTTAAACTAAAGATCAGCAGGCTTGGCTGGGATAGAGCCATGAGGGTAGTACCCTGCTCCTGGAGAGAAGGCAGGCAAACAACTGAGGGGCAGATGGCATGGAAACAGCCATCTGAAGAATGCCTGGGCCACAGAGTGGGGAGGTAATTCACTCTCCACAAAGGGCACCCTTGAGAGGCAGAGTTCACAGAGATGCCTCTCTGGGAACAGGGCAGCTGGCTGGCACCATTCCCCTTCCCCATCCCTCAGCATAAACACAGAAGCACCTACGGGAAGCAGCACAGCTCCAACACTGGCTGCCTAACTTGCTTACACCAAACTCCACACCCTTGCACTCTGACAGGACCGCCCTTCTCAGTCAAGCTTGCCTCAGTCCCAGTGTGGCAGTGTGGCAGTCCCTTCCCCAGAAGACCAGTACAAACCCCTGCCCACACCATGTCTCCAGACCAGAGTTCTGCACAGCCTCAGTTCTGGTGGAAGTGGTGTCAGGTCTCATATCACAAGCAGACCGAAGCACACCTAGTTAAAGGTTGCCACATTTAGGCCAAGGACTAAACACTGCCCACAGAAGGTGAGAAGAGCCTCTCCAGACAACTGGCTTGAAGGATAGAGCAGCCAAAACACAACAGTAGAGTGCACACAGCACACACTAGAAACACTCCTGAAGCACCAGCCCTGGGCACTACATGACCTCTTCTTCATAAGGCCATTACTTTCAGGAACAAAAAACAGCTGGGTTTCCGAACACAGAGAAGAAAGCAGAGACTTAGACAAAATACCAAGATGGAGGAGTTAATCCCAAATGTAAGAATAAGATAAGGCCATGGCCAGAGATCAAAATAGATATAAGTAACATATCTGATGGAGAATTTAAAGCACCAATCATAAGGATATTCACTGGGCTTGAGAAAAGAAGACATCAGTAACACTCTTACCACAGAGATAAAAGAGTTAAAAAAGAGTCAATCGGAAGTGAAGAATATAATAAATAAGATTGGAAACACACTTGATGAAATGAACAGCAGGCTGGAAGAATAAGACGAATGAATTAGTGATACAGAAGACAAAATAGTGAAGAATAATGAAACTGAACAAATGAGAGAAAGAAGACTTATGGAACACAAGAATAGACTTAGAGAGCTCAGTGACTTCATCAAATGTAATGAAATCTATTATAGGAATCTCAGAAGAAGAAGAGAGAAAGGAGGGGCAAAAAATTTATATGAGGAAACAATAGCAGAAAACATCCCTAATCTGGGGAATGAAACAAGCATCCAGATCCATGAGGCACTGGGAACACCCATCAAAATCAACAAAAGCAGACCAATACAAAAACATTGTAATTAAATTTGCAAATTATAGTGATGAGAAAAAAATCTTAAAAACAGCAATACAAAAGAAGTCATTACCTTATCAAGGAAGACACATAATGTTAGTTGGAGATTTCTCAACAGAAACTTGGTAAGCCAGAAGGGAGTGGCATGATATATTCAAAGGGCTGAATGGGAAAAATCTGCAGCCAATAATACTTTATCCAGCTAGGCTGTCATTCAGAATAGAAGGAGAGATAAAGAGTTTCCCATCCCAGATAAACAAAAACTAAAGGAGTTCATGACCACTAAATCAGCCCTGCAACAAATATTAACAGGGACTCTTTGAGTAGAAAGGAAAGACCAACAGTGGCAAAGACAAGAAAGGAACATAGAAAATTTCCAGAAACAGCAACAAAACAAGTAGTAAAATAGCAATAAATACATATCTATCGATAATTACTCTGAATATAAAAAAAGGAAAGAAAGAAAAAAGAATTACACTGAATGCAAACAGACTGAACACTCCAATCAAAAGATATATGGTGTCAGAATGGATTATAAAAAAACGAGATCTGGGGCACCTGGGTGGCTCAATCGGTTGAGCGTCCGACTTCAGCTCAGGTCATGATCTCACAGTTTGTGGGTTTGAGCCCCGAGTAGGGCTCTGTGCTGACAGCTCAGAGCCTGGAGCCTGCTTCCGATTCTGTGTGTCCCTCTCTCTCTGCCCCTCCCCTGCTCATGATCTGTCTCTCTCTGTCTTTCAAAAACAAATAAATGTTAAAAAAAAATTTAAAAAACGAGATCTATCTACATGCTGCCTACGAGAAACTAATTTGAGACACTTGCAGATTGAAAGTGAGGGGATGGAGAACCATTTGTCATGCAAATGGATGTCAAAAGAAAGCCAGAATATATAAAAAAAATAAATAATAGACTTTAAAACAAAAACTGTAACCATGGGAGACCCATGAGAGACTCTTGAATACTGAGAACAAACTGAGGGCTGATGGGGAAGGGGGGGGGAGAGGAAGGAGGGTGATGGGCATGGAGGAGGGCACTTGTCGGGATGAGCACTGGGTGTTACCTGGAAACCAACTTGACAGTAAACTATAAAGAAGAAAAAATTCATGTAAAAGGCAAAAAACAAAACAAACAAACAAAAAAAGACTGTAACAACAGATGAAGAAGGGCACTATATCATAATAAAGGGGACAATCCAGCAAGAAGATCTAACAATTGTAAATATTTATGCAGCCAACATAAAGTACCCAAATATGCAAAACAATTAACAACGAACATTAAGGAACTAATTGATAATAATACAATAATAAAGGGACTTTAACATTCCACTACATCAGTGAACAAATCATCTAAAAAGAAAAGCAACAAGGAAACAAGGGCTTTGAATGACACACTAAACCAAATGGAGTTAACAGATATATTCCGAACATTCCAACTTAAAGCAGCAGAATACACAAATGCATATGGAAAATTTTCCAGAACAGACCACATACTGGGTCACGAACCAGCCCTACAAAAAATTCGAGACCATACCATGCATATTTTCAGATCACAACACTATGAAGCTTAAAGTCAACTACAAGAAAATATTTGGAAAGCTCTCAAATACATGGAGGTTGAAGACCATCTTACTAAAGAATGAATGGGTTAACCAGGAATTTAAAAAAGAAACTAAAAAATATATGGAAGCAAATGAAAATGAAAAACACAACAGCCCAAAACTTTTGGAATGCAGCAAAGGCAGTTCTAAGAGGAAAATACATTGCAATTCAGGCCTATCTCAAGATGCAAGGAAGGTCCCAAATACACAACCTAACCTTATACCTTAAAAAGCTAGAAAAGGAACAGAAAAAAAAAATCCTAAAGCCAGCAAATGAGGGAAATAAGAAAGATTAGAGCAGAAATAAACATATAGAAACAAACAAACAAAAATAGTAGAACAGATCAATCAAACTAAGAGCTGGTTCTTTGAAAGAATTAACAAAATTGATAAATCTCAACCAGAATTATAAAAAAGAAAAGAGAAAGGACCCAAATAGAGAAAATCATGAATGAAAGAAGAGAGATAACAAGCAATACCACAGAAATATAAGAGAATACTATGAAAAATTGTATGCCAACAAACTGGGCAATGTGGGGAAAATAGACAAATTCCTAGAAATTCACAGACTACCAAAACTGAAACAGGAAGAAATAGAACAGACTGATAATCAGAAAAGAAACTATCAGTAATTTTAAAATATCTCCCAATAAACAAAAATCCAAGGCCAGTTGGCTTCACAGGTGAATTCTACCAAACATTTGAGGAAGAGTTAATACCTATTCTTCTCAGACAATTCCAAAAAATAAAAAAGAAAGGGAAACTTCGAAATTCATTCTATGAGGCCAGCATTACCAAAGCAGACAATGAGTCCACTAAAAAAGAGAAGTACAGGCCAATATCCCTGGTGACCATGGATGCAAAACTCTCAGTAAAATACTAGCAAACCGAATCCAACAATGCATTAAAAGAATCATTCACCACAATCAAGTATGATTTATTCCTGGGTTTCAAGGTGGTTCAATATGTGCAAATCACACAACACGATACACCACATAAGTTAAAGAAAGAATAAGAACCATATGATCCTCTCAATAGATGCAGGAAAAGCATTTGACAAAGAAAACATCCATTCATGATAAGAAACCTCAACAAAGGAAGCTGAGAGGGAACATTCCTCAACACAATCAAGGCCACAGTTAATACCATCCTATGGTCAGGAACAAGACAGAGATATCCACTCTCATCCCTTTTATTTAACATAGTACCAGAAGTCCCAGCCACAGCAATCAGACAAAAAAAAAGAAATAAAAGACATCCAACTTGGCAAGGAAGAAGTAAAATTTTCACCAGCTGCAGATGACATGATACTATATATTGAAAACCTGAAAGACACCACCAAACAATTGCTAGAACTGATATATGAATTTAGTAAAGTCACAGGATATAAGATCAATGTACCAAAATCTGTTGCATTTCCAGACATCAATAATGAAGCAGCAGAAAGATAAATTAAAGAATCAGTCCCATTTAATTGCACCAAAACCCACAAGATATCTAGGAAGAAATCTAACGAAGACCTCTACTCTGAAAACTATAAAACGCTGATGAACGAAATCAAAGAGGACACAAAGAAACAGAAAGACAGGGGCATGTGGGTAGCTTAGTCAGTTAAGCGCCCAACTCTTGATTTTGGCTCAGACCATGATCCCACAGTTCATGAGTTCAAGCCCCACGTCAGGCTCCATGCTGACAGCGTGGAGCCTGCTTGAGATTCTCTCTCCCTCTCTCTCTGCCCTTCCCCAGCTCTCTCTCTCTCTCTTTCTCTCTCAAAATAAGTAAACTTAAGAAAGAAGAAAGAGAAAGACATTCCATGCTTATGGATTGGAAGAACAAATACTGTTAAAATGTTTGTACTACCCAAACCAATCTACACATTTAATGAACTCCCTATCAAAACACCACCAGCATTTTTCACAGAGTTAGAACAAACAATCCCAACGTCTGTATGGAACCACAAAAGACCCTGAATAGCCGAAGCAACCTTGAAAAAGAACAGCAATGCTGCAGGCATCACAATTCAGGACTTCAAGTTATATTACAAAGCTGTAGTCATCAAAAGAGTGTGGTACTGGTGCAAAACAGACACACAGATCAATAGAATAGAATATAAAACCCAGAAATGAACCCACAACTATAGGGTCAATTAATCTTCAACACAGCAGGAAAGAATATCCAATGAGGAAAAGTCTCTTCATCAAATGGTTGGGAAAATTGAAGAGCAACGTGCAAGAGAATAAAACTGGACCACTTTCTGACACCAGACACAAAAATAAATTCAAAATAAAGTAAAAACTTAAATGTGAGACATGAAACCATCAAAATCCTAGGGGAGAACACAGGCAGTAACCTCTTTGACATGGGCTCTGGCAACTTCTTACTCGATGTGTCTCCTGAGGCAAGGGAAACAAAATCAAAAATAAACTATTGGGGGTGCCTGGGTGGCTCAGTCAGTTAAGTGTCCAGCTCTTGATTTTGGTTCAGGTCATGATCTCACAGTCATGAGACTGAGCCCCATGTCAGGCTCTGTGCTGAGTGTGGAGCCTGCTTGAGATTCTCTCTCTATCTCCTTCTCTCTCTGCCCCTACCCCACTCACTTACACATACGCACTCACTCTCTCTCTTTCTGTCTCCCTCTCAGAATAAACATTTAAAATTAAATAAATAAAATAAAAATAATACAATATTGGAACCACATGAAAATGAAAACTTCTACACCGTGAAAAAAATAATCAACAACACTAAAAGGCAACCCATGGAATGAAAGAGGATATTTGCAAATGATGTATCTGATAAGTGGCTAATATCCAAAATATATAAAGAACTTACAAAACTCAACACCCCAAAAACCAATTAAAAAATGGACAGAAGAAATGAATAGACATTTTTCCAAAGAAGACATACATATGGCCAACAGACACATGAAAGGATGCTCAACATCACATATCATCAGGGAAATACAAATCAAAACTATAACGAGATAGCACCTCACACCTGTCAGGATGGCTAAAATCAACAACACAATAAACAACACAAGGTGTTGGCGAGGATGTGGAGAAAGGGGAACCCACTGCATTGTTGATGTTGATCAAGTGAGAATACTCTGGAAAACAGTATGAAGGGTCTTCTCAAAGTTAGAAACAGAACTACCCTAGGATCCAGCAATTGCACTAGTATTTACCCAAAGAACACAAATATACTAATTCAAAGGGATACATGCACCCCAATGTTTACAGCAGCATTATCTACAATAGCCAAACTTTGGAAACAGCCCAAGTGTCCATCGAATAGCTGAAGATGTGATATGTACATACAATGGAATATTATTCAGCCATAAAAAAGACTGAAATCTTGCCATCTGCAATGATGGGGATGGAGCTAGAGTATTATCCTAAGCAAAAGAGGTCACTCAGACAAAGACATACCATATGATTTCACTCATATGTGGAATTTAAGTAACAAAACAAACAACCAATGGCGAAAAAAAAGAAAAGAACAGGAGAGGCAAACCAAGAAACAGACTCTTAATTATAGAGAACAAACTGAAGGTTACCAGAGGGGAGGTGGGTAGGGGGATGGGTTAAATAGTGATGGGAATTTAGGAGTGCACTTATGATAAGCACTGGGTGATGTATGGAAGTGTTGAATCACTATATTATACACCTGAAACTAATGTAACACTCCATGTCAACTAACTGGAATTTAAATAAAAACGTTAAAAAAATATTCTCTAACTTGAGAGAGCAGTGTTCCCGAGATGTAAGAAAAAATTATACTTTTGAAAAATAGTCACTATAAGAAACAGGAGAAATCTTTAGAAAGCATTTGCTTTGTGTTCTCAAAAAAATGCAAGAAACTTGAAGTAAGAAATGGAGGGTGAGGTTTATTAAAAGGTTATTTAGATGCTTTCTAAGATGTAAGTAAATTGATGTGCTAAGGTGCAGGCTGAGACGAGAAACTACTGTAAAGAATAAAAATGTAACAGACTTACTGTTTTAGACAGGGCAAAACAGAGAATTGACACTACAGAGAAATAATTCAGTAATGCAGAGGACAGCTTTGAGCAGCCGTCCCAGAGGGCAGAGGGGAAGAAAAAACGCACACACAAAGAGAAAACCAAACTAAAAAAAAAAATTGTTTACATGGAAAGGCAATGGTAGGTAAGAAGGACAGCAATGCAAGACAGAAAAGGAATCAATTCACCAGAATTATGGAACACATTCACAATTGTTTATAGCAGAGTGTGGAACACATCAAATAATCCATGATGGGATACAGAACAGAATAAACAGGCCAGTGAACTTAAAAAAGTTTACAGACAAAATTAACCGCCAAGAGGTCACCAAAAAGACACATCGCTGTAAATTTAACAATTTTTAAGTAGAAAGAAAAATACTCTCTGGATCCATAAAACAAATCATCAAACAGGTGACTTTTGAAAAAAATGAAAGTTAAGGGGCCCCTGGGTGGCTCAGTAGGTTAAGCATCTGACTCTTCATTTCAGCTCAGGTCATGATCCCAAGGTTCATGATGAGCCCTGCATTGGGCTCTACGCTTAGGATTCTCTCTCTCTCTCTCTCTCTCTCTCCCTCTGTCCCTCTCCCTCCTCTCAAAATAAGTAAATAAACTTGAAAAAAAAAAAGAAAAAAGAAAGGTTAAGACCGCTCGTATTTGTTTTTTAGGGCTCTAAAAAGCAGAAAATAGAAGAACAGGAATCTTATAAAAATTTTAAGATAAAAAACAAAAAAGGTAGAGTCATGATGCAATATTTCAGTACTCATATGTGAAAAATAAGAATCACATCCTTAAATATCTGAAGTTTCAGAAACATCACCATCCACATTCCAAGGCTGACCAAGAAAGGAACGGAAACAAGACCTGAAGAAGTGGGGAGGGGCTCATTTACAATGGCAAATGGCAAACATTGAAAAGAGAATCTATAATCAGTATTTCTAGATTTGTAAGCAAAAGCTTAATTCAAATTAAAAAAAAAAGAATTCTCAATCTCTCAAAGGAGAAAGTGTATGATAGAATAATGGGTTAATAAAAGCCCATGTCTTCTGCCACACGCCAAGAGAAGTTCTAGATGGAGTAAAGGTTTAAATATATCAAAATGCATTTAAAATGTACACTTCTCTCAGCCTAACAAACACCAAAGTTTATGAGTTCAGAAGCAGAATTGAGAAAGAAAAGTAGATATAAATGATAGGAATACAGAAAGGTTGAACACTTGTACAGACTCCATAACCACAGACATAATTAAGTGTTAACTAAATTAGAAAATCAATTTAAAAGCATGGTAAATAAATTTTATATTCTTGGTCTTCATAAACCTCTTATAAATCACTAAGAAAACAGAGGACCTTGATACAAACATAGACAAGAGTATGAAAAGCCAACTTAAAATTAAAAACATCTTAAAAATTAAACACCTTGGTAAACAAATAAATACAAATTAAGACATCAATAAAATGACTATCTCTTGGGAATGAAACTAGATGCAGAGAAAGTCTAATCTGCAAAACGGTCGAGAGTTAGAGTCAATGGTCACTCTCATACATTGCTAACGTGAGTATAAGTTAGAATCAACTATCGTTGTTGGACAAGTCATAGCAACATTTTGAAATTTCACTTATTCTTTGATTGAGCCCCTCGACTTCTATGAATTTACCTGAATAATCAAGAATATGAGCAAGGATATAAAGTTGTTCATATCAGAGTGTAAGTCAGAATCAAAAAGAATAAATAACCCAAATGTGCAGAAGGAAAGAATAAATAAATGACGGTCCGTGCACACATTCAAACACCATGTTCTAAAACTGATGTTGCAGAAGCCCAATGACATGAAGAAAAGTCGAGATGTTGTTAAAAAAGGGTTACTAACCCACACCAAAATACGCATAGCAAAATTAGTAGGTATGTGTATACAAAGTTATCGGAAGTATGAATAGCACCCATCTTTTGGACGTTGAAATGAGAGGCGGTTTTCTTTTTCCCTCTGTGTTCATCTAAAAACATGAAATAAGGGGCATCTGGGTGACTCAGCCAGTTAAGTGTCCAGCTCAGGTCATGATCCCAAGGTTGGTGAGTTCAGGTCCCGCATCGGGAAAACCTGGAGGCTGCATCAGATTCTGTGTCTCCCTCTCTCTGCCCCTCTCTTGTTCGCAGCCTGCCCCTCTCTCTTAAAAATACGTAAACATTTAAAAAACATTTAATAAAAAAACAGAGTCTCTACTTACAGAGACTTGCTCTGGCTGTGTGGTTAACATCACCACAGCCCAATCTCTCCTCATTTGAGAACTACCTTTAGGACATTATAGCAGATTTTACTGGATTTCTTTTATCATCAAAAATGAAATTAATATTCAGAAAAAATATTCAAAAAAAAAGAGAAAGAATACTCAATCAGTATTTTTTTTTTTTTAAATTCCAACCACTTGAGAATTTAAAAGTACTCTCCTGAGGCACCTGGGTGACTCAGTCGGTTAAGCATCCAACTTCGGCTCTGGTCATTATCTCATGGTTTGTGAGTTTGAGCCCCACGAAGGGCTCTCTGCTATCAGCCTGGAGCCTGCTTGGGATCCTCGGTCTCCCTCTCTCTCTGCCCCTCCCCCACTCTCTCTTTCTCAAAAATAAATAAACATTTTAAAAATGTTTTAAAAAGTACTCTCCTAAATAATGATAGAGACAAACATTATTTAAAATTTTAATATAATTACAGGGGCACCGGGGTGGCTCAGTGGGTGGAGCATGTAGCTCTTGATCTTGGGATTGTGAGTTGCAGCCCCACGTTGGACGTAGAGATTACTTAAAAAAATATGATCATAAAAAAATTGTAATGTAATTATAAACAATTTAGAATACACTTTTAAAATCTGAACACTATGTATCCAAACTTACGGAACAGATCCAAAGCTGAATTCAAAGGAAAATTCACAGCAGTAAATTTTAGTAGTAAGTATACAGTAATAAATATTTCTGTTACAAAGAAAAATGGGGGGAAAAATAAAGCATTCACTTCAAGGCATTAAGTTGGGGGGAAAGGTATGATTTAAACAAACAAACAAAAAAGGTAACACAAAGGAACTACAACATGGAACAAATACCAGGATTGACAAATAAATCCAAGAGCTAGTTGTAAGAAGCAACCCCAAGTCTCTGGCAAAGCTTATTAGAGAGAGAAAGCATCCATTGTAATGGGGTTATATTTTGAGAATTATTATTAAATGTTTCTCTTCGGTCTTTCTGATTCTGACATGACTTTTCCCGAAGTCATTTTAAAGCATCCTTTGGGGGCTTCTGAAGAGATAGAGACTTGTTACTGAAAAAATGCAAAGAGAAAGCATAAGGTGATACTCAGCTTGAGCCAAACAAAACAAGCTATGCTACTGCCCCAAGAAAAGAGTTTCCAAATTCCTCTCATTCTGCCTCTTCAGCACGTTCCCCATCTTACCTGGAAGACCCAGCTCCTGGAGCTTTCTCAACCTTTTGACTTCTGGTCCCCACAAATTACCATTAAGGCTTTAGGTTTGAATCAGGCCTGGGGGTCTGAGTCAGGACAAAAGAAAAGAGGAGGGACAGGGGTGGCCTGCACATTTCTAACTGGGGGCCCGGGTGGAAAGAAGACAGAGAAAGGAAGAGGAGCGCTCTGGCTTGGGGACAGAAAGGTGAGGGTAACCACAAGGGTAAAGGGAGTTTGGCCTCCTCCCCCAGCTGGGACTCTGGAAAGAGATCACGTCTCCGGCAACCTCCCAGCCTGAAACTAACCTAGCACAGGGCATGGGGCAAGTCGAGGGAGGCCCTCATATGTCATTCCCTGAACCCGCTGTGGTTCTTCCATGTTTAGATGGGTTCCAGAAATAGCCGGGAGACTGGCTGTGGAGCTGGCTAGCCAGAGCTGGATGCCAGAGCATCGGAGCAAATGGCGCAGCGTGACAATGCAGGAGAGCACTAAAAGAGAATCTTCACCAGATCCCTGAGAGGGCGCATCAGGAGCTCACTCAGGTGAGGTCGACAGAGCGGGGTCCCAGGAGGGTAGAAAACCCGAGGAAAAAGAACGGACCACAAGCTGCAGCTTGCCTAACTGGCTATCAGCAGCGTAGGACCCAGCCGTCAGTTAGAAAATGGACAATATCACCCTGGCGACTGGCGGAGCCAAAGGTACCATGATCATGAAGCCCAGCCCTTAACTGTACCCACACATCTTCTCAGGCCCTCTCCCCTCATATCTGGGCATCATCTTCAAGAAGAAAGAGATGGTGGAAACCATATGAAAGGCTGAGTATTTGCTCCCAGAAAGAATACTACCAGAAAGAGTTGCTTAAATTGTCACATCTGAGTAAGCTTTAACCTGGAGACACACACACACACACACACACACACACACACACACACTATCCTGTCCAGCACCTAAAGAAGGCTATATAGCAGGGACGTTAAGAGAATGGGATGCTGGGGGTGCCTGGGTAGCTCAGTGGGTTGAGCATCCAACTTCAGCTCAGGTGGGTTCAAGCCCCGCATCAGGCTCTGTGCTGACAGCTCAGAGCCTAGAGCCCACTTCGGATTCTCTCTCCATCTCTCTCTGCCCCTCCCCCACTCATTCTCCCTCTCTCTCCCTCTCTCTCCCTCCCTCCCTCTCTCAAAAATGAATAAACATGAAAAAAAATTTTTAAAAAGTCTGGGATTCTGGATCCACATGGCCTGGGTCTGACTCCTGGCTCCTCAAATTTGCCAATTCTGTGCCTCTGGGCAACTTAATCTCTCTGTGCCTCAGTTTCCTCAACAATAAAATGAAGGCTGCATCATAGTTTCCCTCTGTATTTATTCAGGCTTAAGTGAGCTAATAAATGTTAAGTGCTTAGATCAGTATCTGGCCCATCAAAACATTCAGTGTGTGTCGGCCATCCTGATTGCTATTAGCGTTACTATTATATAACTTCTACCTATCACCTCCAGGGCAGGGCTCGTGAAGGAAAGGGCAGATAATGAGCTGCAGATAAATTAAGGAATTAGGATTTCTCTACATAATCAAGTAGCATAAATTAAAAATCGTACCCCTGCTACATAAATCATCAAAATCATAAATGTTAAAGGGGAGAGAAAATATACCAGACAGGTTTTAAAAAATATACCAGAATGGTCTAAAAAATCTTGGAACCAGACTCAGAGAAAACATATGAATTACCTCTAGTAGCTCAAGAAGTACGCAAAGTGGAAAAGAAGTATGCCAAAGGAGGCTGAAAAATTCATCAAAGAATTACCTCAAAAAAGGCCTAGGACCAGAAAATTCAATTAGCACATTCTTTCTAATTTCCCCAAAGGGAAACGCCAAAATGGATAAAGAACAGTACCAAGGCCTGGGAAGAGATGGAGTGCTCCCCAAATCACTGAAAAGCTACGCTATCTATAGTACACAACCCTGCAACACATAAAGCTAGAGGCCACTGTTTTTCTCAAAAGCATTGTGACTCCAGGATTTCTTAGTGCCTCTAACCTGCTGTAAAATTCAAATAGCAGGGTTGTGAGAGGCTGTCCCTGCACTTCAAGATTTCTTCCAGGTCCCGCCAGACTCTTCTCAGGACCCTGCAAGAGCCACACAGGAGCCTGGGGTCATGCAATCCAAAGATTCAGCCGGTCCAAGAGCCAAAGATATATACAGAAGGAAACAGAGGGAAAGGCAGTCACAAGACATAAGCAGAGGAAAAGAGACGATACACAAAACTGCAGGAATAATAGCAATGCTGAGGCACAACGCAGTACATTCTTCCGGTGAAAATGTAAACTGAATCCCCGCTTCCAGGATGTAACTGGCCATGTGCGTTTGGAACCTACAAGGTAACGTATATACTCTTCAACCTACGGACAACTTCTCTCACTCCATCCTAGAGAATTAACTGAAGATGAAGATAAAGATTTACATACACAGATGCACTTAATAGAATTATGAACAGTAAATAAAAACAAAACAGGAAACAATCTAAATGTCTGGAACCACGAACAGTTAAAAAGCGGATGGCGCGTTCCTGCGATGAATTATGCAACAATCACAAGCAATGTTTGGGGAGGGGGCTTAACGAAATGTACTGCAGTTGTCCAGTTTTTTAGGGGGAAAAAAAAGGCAGAACACAAACAACAAAGTATAATCTTCAATATATTTTTAAAATCTATGCACATAAGAAAAACTCCTGGAAGAATACAGACCAAAGCCTTGATACGATCTCTGGGGGGCACTGCTCTCGGTGAATATTTTTTAAAACACTCCTCATATCTAACTTTCTGCAACAAGCATGAATTACTTGTATAATCAGGAAAAGAAAGATTTAAACCAAAAAATTACTGCACACGGGTAAACAGTCCTCGGAGTGAAAAAGAACAATTTTAAGTCTCCGTTCACTAAGGACAAAACATTCTCAACGTTGTGCACAGAATTCGCCAAACGTGAATATTCCACGGGTGCCCCGGAAAGCATATACCAGAATGGTCTAAAAAATCTTGCAAAAGCAAACCGACCAAACCCCTCCATGGACAGGCCGAGCTGCCTCCCTCGAGGTGCGGGGCGTCAACACACGGTTATGCAGAAGGGACCTCAGCACCCATTTTTTAAAGTGCGGCAGTTTGAGCATCTACCTTGGTTCGAAGAACCTCTACACGGAGGAACAGGCTTTACAGGGGAAGGTCGAGGGAGCGTGAGCGGGTTACACACACACACACACACACACACACTCAGACACCCACACCCGCTCAATCGCGCGGTCCCAGCCAGACAACTCGAAGCGAGTCCTGCGGACGCCGCCCCGCGCCGCGGGTACCTGTTCGTGGGGCGCGGCAGCTGGGTCGCCGGGCTCCGGAGGGTCCTCAGCGCGGCGGGGGTGCCGCGGGTGGCGTCCCTGCTTTCCTCCACCAAGAGCCTGCACAGCCGGGCAGAAAACTGAGCTGTTACACCTCGCTGGCAGGCCCGCCAGCCGCCGCGCGCTCGCACCTGGCCGGGGCGTCCCCGCGCGCCCGGGCTCCCCGGGCAGCTCCCAAACCCCGGAGTTTGAAGCCGCTTCGGGCGGGGAGGGAGGGACAGCACGGGCCGGAACGCCGAGCCCGGACACTGCCGGGCCCCCGACGGCAGGCAGGTCCCGCTCCGCCGGAGCCCTCGCAACCCTCTCCGCCGCCGCCGGTGCCCACCCGGTCCGAGCGTCGGCCCTCGGTCACCCCCACCCAGCCAAGCCGCGCCTCCTGGACGCCCCGCTTCCCCGCCCGCCCTCGTGCGGCCGCCGCCCGTCGGCTGCCCTCCGCCGCGGCCGAGAGTCCGCGCCCCGAGTGGGGCGGCTCGGCGGCGGGGGTCCCCGGGAGGGGCCGGGGGCGGAGGTGGTGCGCGCGGAAGGCGGGGGTCCGCCCGGGGCGCGGCGGGTGGGGGGGTACCTGGGGCGGGCGGGCGCGTCGGTGGAGCACCAGAGCAGGCGCAGCAGCAGCAGCCCCAGCAGGCCGGCGAGCAGGGCGAGCAGCGCGCCCCCCGGCCGCATCCTGAGCCCCGCGCACGGCCGCCGCCGCCGCGGCTGCCCCGGCGAAGCGCAGCCCGGCCGGCCCGACTCGCCGCTCCCGCCGCCGCCGCCGCCGCCGCCGCCGCAGCCGCCGCGCACACCTCCGGGGCTCCGAGGCGGCGGGGAGGGGCGACGACGGCGCGCGGCCCGGCCCCGCACGGCGCGCGGGGGCAGAGGGAGAGGGCGCGCGTGCCGGCTCTCGCCCTTGTGGCGCCCGGCCCCGCACCGCGGAGCTCGGCGCTCGGGCGGCGGGCGCGATTCGCGAGCTCGCCTCCTCGCCTGCCGGAGGCGCTCCGAGCCGCTGCGGGCTCTGGTCGCCGCCGCCGCCGCCGCCGCCGCCGCCGCCGCCGCGCGGGGTCACCTGAAGGTTGGGACTCGCGAGCTGGACTCGGTGCTGATTGGGCTCCAACTTTTGTGCGCCCGCGCCTTCCCCCGGGCGCCCGCGGGCCGGCGGCCGGAGCGCACGCCGCTCGCGCGAGCACGCCCCAGCTCGCCGCAGCGCCGGGGCTCGGAGGGGCGTTCGAGGCGACAAGACAGGGCCCACTTCGAAACTTTCAGAACTGGGCAGCCGCTCGGCCGGATCGCCCCACGCGAAGGTTGCCAGGGTCTCGGTTGTTGTTGGGTAGATCCCGGCACCCAAGAGAAGGCGTCACCTCGCCGCGCCGAGACGCAGGCTCGGAGGCACGGACGGTGGATTTCCCGGGGCCGGGCAGTCTTCAGGGCTTGGCGAACTACCACCCGAAGGCGGAACTGGGCCGCAGCCTGTTGTTGCAAATAGTTTTCTTTGGAACACCTACATGCCCGTTCCTTGGCTTTATCCGTGGCTGCAGACGGCGGTGTTACCTATGGCTGCTTTGGCGTCGCAAGGGCAAAGTTGAGTAGTGGGGACAAAGAGCGTATTTATGGCCCGCAAGACTTTATTAAGGCCCACAAGTATTTATTATCTGCCCCTTTCCAGAAAAAAAATAATTAGCAGACCCCTGATCTAAATCATATTGGTCTAGGGGCGCCTGGATGGCTCAGTTGGTTAAGCGGCCGACTTCGGTTCGTGGGTTCGAGCCCCGCGTCAGGCCCTGTGCTGACCGCTCAGAGCCTGGAACCTGCTTCGGATTCTGTGTCTCCCTCGCTCTCTGCCCCTCCTCCACTCATGCTCTGTTTCTCTCTGTCTCAATAATAAATAAAACCAAAAAAATTAAATCATATTGGTCTAGATCATAGCGGTTAGATCTCATTTCTTAATATTTCGTTTGTTGTAGGAAAATGATCCTGTGACAGTGTGATAGAGCCTGGCTCTCCTCTTCCGTCCCGAAGCTATTCTGTCCACGTGTCTCTGGCAGACTGCCCAAGTAACCCCCCCACCCCGCTGCGCAAACTCAGTTTTGCTCCTGACTCCACCCTTGACGAACCTCAGTAAACTTTGTAAACCCCCATAATTGTTATGTGCGGGCTCATCCACTTTAGTTCTGTACAGACTTGGGATTTTTCCAAATGCAACCCCTGGACCCTACCATCTTGCAAATACCTTGATGTGGGCTGCCTAGCTCCAGTCTGCTAATCCTGCATTTACTCTCATTAAAAAATATTTAGTTGAAAACACACCAGCGGTGCCTGGGTGGCTCAGTGGGTTGGGCGTCAGGCTTCGGCTCAGGTCATGATCTCGCGGTTGGTGCGTTCGAGCCCCGCGTCGGGCTCTGTGCTGACTGCTCAGAGCCTGGAGCCTGTCGTTGGATCCTGTGTCTCCCTCTCTCTCTGACCCTCCCCTGCTCACGCTGTCTCTCTCTCTCAAAAATTAAAAAAAAAAAAAAAAAAGAAACAAACATTAAAAAAAAGAAAACACACCAGAATTTGCACATAGTCGATCAATAAATGTTTGGTCAATGAATAAAACACCTAGGAACTAATATTTTTCTTAAAGAGAAAAAGGAGAAAAAAACTGAAAATAGGTGTAACCGGAAATACGATTTCCTTCCCCCTCACTGTTAAAATATGTACCAACCAATAGAGAAAAATGTGCTCCTTTTAGGTAAGACTGACATTTTTAGGAATGTGGCTGCTTACCTGAATATGGCATAAAAAATTAATACTGTGTTTGGGAGGAGCTAAAACAATAAAGAAATCCATTGCTACGTGTTTGAAAGTTGAAGCATTCTGTTGGATAAGCAGGACATGGCACGATTCTCTTGAAAATGAAAAGTTGTCTGGATTTGGAAGATAGTCTGAATTTTATTTCTCTTAGAGCAGAATTGTGCAGACAGCTCATACAGGAGATGGTTTGCAAAAAAAGAAAAGGGCATTATTGTATCAGCCAGGAAGCTGCAATTTCACCTAATTTACTAAAGTTTAATATTTCAGCACAGCTGGGCTCAAGGCAACAGCAGAACACCCTTGCTGTAAATGAAGTTACTTTTTATCAAGCCAATGGCTATCAGCAGGGGACTCACAAAAGCCCATTTTAATTGGAAAACTGAGTGTAAATTTGCAATGGGAATTCTGAACCGAGTGTTAAAATTTGACAGTAGGGAACTTTACCACAAGCTTTGTACATGAAGACTTGGGTTGGTAAAATATGAATTATCCTGCTTATCCTTGAGAGAGAGGGGGGAAAAAAGCCTGACTAAAACATGAGTCCTTAAATATTATCAGCCATAGAACCAAAACTGGAAAAACGGTGTATTTGGTAATTTAAGATGAGGAGGTCTGACCAGCAACCTCAAAGATCTGTACCATGTGATCATTTGAGTACTCTGCTGAGGCTCAATATCTAAACAGAAACCTGGGCCTTTGTGCGGAAGATCAAGCCAATGTGTGAACATGCCTCCCTCACCCTGTCTGCCTAGCATTTGCCTCTCATTGGCCTTTGTTATTCTTTACTTCTCACCGTGAATGCCCTTACCTTCCTAAAATAACCTTTAAAACATGGTTGGGAAGTAAGGCAATACAAAAAATGTCCAAGTAATTGAAAACCTTCCTGGGCGTTGGGGTTTCTCATTTGGGGGGTAAGGTTTTAAAGATTGCCATGCACACAGATTTGGGGACGCATGAAGAAGAATCCCAAATATCAAGTGGCTACTGTAACCAGTGGTACACATGAGTGGGAACTCTCAGTATAGACAAACACGGAAAATCGATGCTTCATTGGGGTGACATTTTTATCTCCCTGATAGAAAGGGTGGTTTCTAATGTCTTCAAGCAGCTTGATTGGTTTTAGTAATATTCAAGATGTGTGAATACTACAATGGCACGTTCATAAATATTAAACTATTCCTTGGGGGAGGAAATTCATTAGGATAGTATAACGAAGGATACATATTTTCAATAAATCGTAAGATATAAATAAAAGTGGAAATAACTTCAAGAGATCAGCAACCTTGTATGAGAGAGAGCTATGTGTCCAAATATGTTTTATTACAGATTTTCCCCACTGCTAATTGAATATAAAAAATTGATGCAATTCTGTGCGTAAAGTAGTTTTAACTTTAAAGATAGAACACCTATCATCTAAAGATGATATACAAATTTCATATAGGTCTTACATATATAAGAAATCCAATTTGTGGTGTAACTAAAATTACAGAATGAAAAAATAAGAGCTATTATTCACAGTGTGAAACAGATTTTTAATGCATAAAACATTCAAACTTCTAAAATTCCTCTCCCTGAAATCCACTTAAAAGATCATCAAAGACCAAAAAGAGAAATGGAAACTACTTATCCTGAAACAATAAAATGGCCACAGTCCCATTCCACAAACTCCTAAGAATATCTGCGAAGGGTGAACCAACCGGATACAAATACCATGTTCAAGATTCATCTACCCTCTTTATGAACTTAAATTCATGGTGGGTGGAGGAAACGGAGAAGTTTTTCAAGGCCCTACTCATACACAATTTGGAAGAGCAAAGTCTGGGAGTAGGTCACAACAAAAATGAGTAGCAATTAGTGTAAGTGGCCAGGGTTATGTAGTTAAAAGAGAGATGGCGACCTATATTTCTGTTTCCAGCTTTCTAGCCAGAGCAATGATGATCTAGAGATAATGCTCATCTTGAAGAGAGATACTACGAAAAAAAAATTATAGCTACTGATTAAAGTCAGTTTACCAAAGAAAAATGAGTACCTATTCTATGTATTTAATAAACAAAAGGCCCTCAAGCCATTGGTTTTTATACTGAATTGGCTTCTCGCAGAGTATCCTTTCTGATTCCAGAGTTTGCAAGACCAGGCAGAACCTCAGCTATTTCAAAAGACTGGGGGGTGGGAATTGGAGGTGCAGAGATAATATATCCAAACCTGCTATATTTTCTCTTCAACTTCTCTCCCCCACCACTTCATCATGTACAACCTCAACCATAAGCAGATAAATAAGTAAATTAAAAATATCTAATAGCAAGCCATTCATACAAAACTAAGTTTCAACAAGTAGGTAAATAAAAAGGAAGCACTGTCCAAAATTTTCCGTTCGCAATATTCCTGGCAAGTAGCAGAAAAGAGTAATTAACAATAAAAACACAAAAAAAACAGGCATGGTATCTTTCAAAGATGAGTAAGCAAAAGAAAAAATATGCAAGAGTTCTGCAAAATATAAAAGGAAAGGAAAATAACCAATAACCAGAAAAATGAAGACTATATGTTGGAATAAGACTTATTCCAGGAAACAGCAGAAAAGGTAAAAAACAATCACTTCATACTGCCCAGGAAATGAAACATAAATATGATGACAGAGAAACCCAAAGAAAAAATAAGAACTGAAAAAAGAGATAGCAAAGCAACAGTATAAGGAGTGAGCTGACAACAAGGAAAAAAAAACAAACAAAAACCATTGCAGAAGTTATATCTTAGAAGCCTGGGCAGAACTTAGATGGCAAAAATCCAAACCAGTGTTAAGGAGATTGGGCTGATGAAAATTATAGGAAACACAAAGGAGAGGGACAAGAAAAATACAATGATTAGAAAAACAATTATATATATCAAAGACAGATTTTACACATATACCATGTAAGTATTAGGGTTCATTTTTAAAAGCAAAAGAATGAAATATTAAAAACCATTAAGGATATAATGGAAGAAAACTTTACTGAAATGAAATACGTAAATCTGCAGATGTTTTGTGTTCTCGTTGTCTGAACTCATGTGAAATCATGATATTCTAGAGAAATTTATAGAAAACAACTAACTTCATGATTTATTCTCCTGCAGAGATTATTCAAAAACAAAACCTAAGAGCCTAAAGACAGAAGAAACAGGTAGAAATTAATCTTACTTCTGACTTTGACTCAGCACCATTAAACTTAGAGGGAGCAAAACTATATTTTTAGGGTTTTTGAGCAGAAAAGATGTGACTTCAAAATTCTATACCCAGCTTAGATAGATTTTATATATAAAAGCAAATGTTTTTACATATGACATTTTCAGATATTTAAAAAAAAAACAATCAGGGCATCTAGGTGGCTCAGTCAATTAGGAGGTTAAGTGTTAAGCATCAGACTCTGGATTTTGGCTAAAATCAGGATCTCACAATTCATGAGTCTGAGCCCCCTGTATCAGGCTCAGTGCCTGCAGTGCAGGGCCTGCTTAGAACTCTCTCTCTCACTCTCTCTCTCTGCCTCTCCCCAACTCATGCTGTCTCTGTCTCTCTCAAAATAAATAAATAAACTTTAAAAAATAAAATAAAATAAAATAATAACAGAATATATGTTCCTTATGTATATATCCTTAAAAAAATTCAACTGGAGCCAAAATCCAACCATAAAACGTAAATCAAAATAAAGAATTCACAATGAAGAAATGTTGATCATAAGGAACTCAGATGAGCAATAGATCATTTTACAAATAGAATTGAGTCTAAATAATAGAATCTCATAATGTGTTACCTTTTCTTTAAAAATCATTACATAAATATAAAACTAAAAGTTGACATAGTAAATCTGGGAAGGAAAATCTCTAGTTCACAGTAAATAGTGGGAAATATGAAGTAAGAATAATAAGGAAGGATGGAGTACAAGTACATTACTTTCCTTATCTTTCAGGGTGAATATATAGAATCAAATCATCACAATGCAATTATGTTTTAAAAAGTAATAATTGTTGGGGCACCTGGGTGGCTCGGTTAATCTTCTGACTTCGGCTCAGGTCATAATCTCATGGTTTGTGGGTTCGAGCCCCACTTCGGGCTCTGTGTTGACAGCTCAGAGCCTGGAGCCTCGTTCCGATTCTGTGTCTCCTTCTCTCTCTGCCCCTCTCCCACTCGTACTCTGTACCTCTGTCTCTCAAACATATATAAACATAAAAAAAATTTTTAAGTAATAATTGTTTTATTACCAAAAATAAGTATGAAAAAATATATAAATATTTTCTAAAGAAGGAGAGAAGAAGAAAGAAAACTCAGATTTTTTTTTTTAGCTAAAGACAGAAAAATACCTATCGGAGTAATACATGGATCTATTACAAACACCTAGAAATGTTTTATAAAATATAACAGTAAAAAAGAAATTCATAGCTGAGCTCTCCATAAAGAGAAGAAAAGCACCAGGTACCAAAAATGAGGAAAGAACTGGAAAAAAAAAAAAAAAAAAAAAAAAAGGAAGAGCAGTGAGTGTGCGATGTGACCAGGTACTCACTTGGAGTATGTGATCGTAACCTGGAGGTTTGCTTTTAATTAACATCTTTTCAGTGAGTGAAAGTGGAGGATTGGATTCTCCAGTGAGAAAGAGTTAGAACTAAAATTTCTGTGTAAAGCTTTGTTTCTTGTTAAAAACAAAATATGTGAACTAGAGAAACAAAGATCCATGCACCTCACAATGACAACAGTTTGTCTCCATCTGAGCTCTAGGTGAAAGAATTTTATTTTATTCTAAAACTTTGGTTTCATTTGCATTTGTGGACCAATTTTCTCCCACCCAAGTTTTTCCTGTAGTTAACATAAAAATTGGTCCTTGGCTAATGATGTTCTGAGGTGTATGGCAGGAAATTGCTCACTATTCTGGTTCCATAAAAAAATCTCAGAGAAAAGGAAATACCACTAAAAATGAGCTCAGAAGACAAAAATATTTTCTAATATTACTATTACAAAATACTTAAGGAATTCACCCATGAGTATGTCCCAACAGTTATCACTAATGGAAGGATCATTAACCAGTAATCAGAAACACAATATAAAACAATGAAGTTTAAAATCATTAAGGACATGGAAGGGTGAATCACCACACTGGGGAAAGAATGATAATAAAAGAAGAGTTTTCCTAAAGAACTAACAGAACTATGAGAAACAAATATAGTCATTGATATCAAAATAGTCAATGATGGGTCAAGTGATAAGATTATACCTGGCTGGAGACCAGAATCAATGACCCAGAATACCAATCTGAGAAAATTATCCACTGAAAGATAAAGAGATGGAAAATATGAAAGCATGGCTAAAGACCTGTAGAAAAGCAGAAAATCCATCCTATTATCTACTGCTGCACCCCAATACCCACTGGTTTAAAACAATAACATTTTATTATACCTAAAGATTTTAGAGGTTAGGAATTCAGACAGTACCTAGTATCAAATAGTGATCTGGAAGGTTCAATATGGTTTCACTGATATCTTGTCCTTTGATGGGATGGTTGAAAGGATAAGTTCAGCTGACATTGTCAACTAGAGTACCCACACATAACGGCTCCACAATAGCAATTTCAAGGTACTCAGACTTCTTACAATAAAGCTCAGCATTCCCAGTGAAACTGTTCTGACAGACCTGCATAGAAGCTGCATGTTTTTTATAAGCTAGTGACAGAAATTCCAGGCCACTGCTTCTGCTCTATTCTATTGATCAAACAAGTCCCTAAGTCTAGCATATATTTAAGGGGAGAGGAATTAGACTCCTTCTCCAAGAGAAATAATAAATAATGTGTGACTATCTTCCTGTTACACAATCCAACATTTGTGTAACAGGAATTCCAGAAGAAGAGAATAGAAAACATGGGGAAGAGGTAATATTTGAAGAGTGAATGTCTATAAACTTTCCAGAATTAATTAATGATTTGAAATCTTATTTAAAGGTGACAACAAGTCCTGACCAGGATGAATAAAAATAGATCCAACTCAAGGGGCGCTTGGGTGGCTCAGTCAGTTAAGCATCGAACTTCAGCTCAGGGCATAATCTCATAGTTGGTGGATTTGAGCCAGGCGTTGGGCTCCGGGCTGACAGCTCAGAGCCTGGAGCCTGTCTTTGGTTCTGTGTCTCCCTCTCTCTCTGCCCCTCTCCTGCTCATGCTCTGTCTCTCTCTGTCTCTCAAAAATAAATAAAAATGTTTTAAAAAACTTAAAAAAAATACATCCAACTCTAGATACACTGTAATAAAACTACAAAACCTGAAGAAAAAGTCTTCGGAAAGAAATGTAACTTACAAAGAACTGATAATTAGATTATAGTATATTTCTCATCAGCAAAAGTAGAGCCCTAAAGTTAACTAAATCTTCCAAGAGTCGGGGTAAAAAATTTTCATTATTAAATTTTATAACTGGCTAAACTATCACACAAATGTGAGGGTAAACTAGAAAGTATTTACACGGACTGAAAATGTTTACCACCAGTAGACCCATGTTGAAAATATCTATAAATGGTCCATTCGAGGAGCAAAGAAATGGATCCCAGAAAGGAGTGAAATGCAAAACAAAAGGTGAAGAAGGAAAATGACAAACTAACACTGGCTATATAATACAAAATAATGACTGATCTATGAAGGGAACTGCAAACCAAGATCGAACTAAAATAATAGAAATAACATCAAAGACAATAGTCACTACCAGAGTTCCTTGGTCTATTCAGAAGATCAGTAGCAATAATAATGACCTTTATACAGTATTAAGTCAAATATGCACTTTTAATTTTTTTTATTTAATTTTTTTTTAATTTACATCCAAGTTAGTTAGCATATAGTGCAACAGTGATTTCAGGAGTAGATTCCTTAATGCCCCTCACCCACTTAGCCCATCCCCCCTCCCACAACCCCTCCAGCAAACCTCTGTTTGTACTCCAAAATATGCACTTTTTAAATGTTAAGACATCCACTGGAGGAGCGCCTGGGTGGCTCAGTCGGTTAAGTGCCGGACTTCAGCTCAGGTCATGGTCTCAGAGTTTGTAAGTTCAAGCCTCACATCAGGATCTGGGCTGACAACTCAGAGCCTGGAGCCTGCTTCCAATTCTGTGTCTCCCTCTCTCTCTGCCCCTCACTTACACTCTGTCCCTCTCTCTCTCAAAAATAAATAAACATTAAAAAATAAATTAAGTAAAAGACATCCATTGTCATATGTGAGGTGATGAATATGTCAAGTAACTCAATTGTGGGAAATGTTTCACAATATATGTCTATCAAATCACTACATTATACACTCTAATTATCTTACAACTTTCTTTGTCGATTATTATCTCAATAAAGTTGAGGAAAAGATATCATCCACGATAAAGTAAAATACATGATAACTTTTACACTAGTGAAGGAGCAAAGAGAATAAAGAAAAATCAACCATTCAACCGAAGGCAGAAAAGGAAGGGAAAGAAAGGTAAATAAAAGTCAAAAATAAAGCATAGGGGCACCTGGGTGCCTCAGTTGGTTAAGCGCCAACTTCAGCTCAGGTCATGATCTCACGGTTTGTGAATTCAAGCCCCCCCCTTGGGCTCAGTGCTGACAGCTCAGAGCCTGGAGTCTGCTGTGGATTCTGTGTCTCCCTTGCTCTCTGCCCCTCCCCACTCATGCCCTGTCTCTCTCACTCTCAAAAATAAAAGAAATGTTTAAAAAAAAAAGAATGTAAAATAAACCACAAAATAAGATCATATAAATAAATTCAATTATGTTCTTTGTCATAGTGAATATAAACAAACTCAGCAGTTAAAAGAAACTCACAGATTAGATAAAAACAAAAAAAGGTTACTGAAAAGAAATAAATAACAGTACATAAAATCATGTACAAAAGAAATACTAACCAAAAGGAAAGCTACAACAATATGAGATGAAACAGACAGGGAGGTGGAAAGTATTATTAAAAGCAAGGTAGGTCATTTCATAACAATAAAAGGCACAATGCACTAGATAGAAAAATCATGAATCTGTGGGGAACAATCAACAATGTAACCTCAAATTGTACAAAACAAACTTGATCGATTCAGTACAGCTTTTTCTCAAGAAGACAAAAAATTAGAAAACTCATGGACCGTACAACACAATTCAAAATATTCTTTTCAGGCTACCTTGATATACCTCTGAAAACCAGCATATTCTACTCCACAAAGCAAGTCACAACAAACCCCGTGAAACCCTATTATAGACATCGTATTCCCTGATCACAAAGCAGGAAATTAGAAACCAATAACAGAAAGATTAATAAAACCATTCCCACACTTAAACAGACGTTCAAATAATTAACAGGTCAAAAAGCCCATCTTGATTAAATTTAGAGCATATTTAAGACAAAACCAATAATAAAGAGACAGCATATCAAATTGTGGGCTTCAGTAAAGGCAGGAATACGTACAGCCTTAAATGTAATTATTAAAAATTAAAAATTGGGGTGCCTGGGTGGCTCAGTCGGTTTAAACAGACAACTTTGGCTCAGGTTATGATCTCACGGTTTGTGGGTTCGAGCCCTGCGTGGGGCTCTGTGCTGACACCTCAGAGCCTGGAGTCTGCCTGAATTCTGTGCCTCCCTCTCTGTGTGCCCCTCCCCCACTTGCATTCCGTCTCTCTCAAAAATCAACATTAAAAAAAATTTTTTAGGGGCGCCTGGGTGGCTCAGTTGGTTGAGCATCCGACTTCAGCTCAGGTCATAATCTCACGGTTTGTGGGTTTGAGCCCCACGTCGGGCTCTGTGCTGACAGCTCGGGGCCTGGAGCCTGCTTCAGATTCTGTGTCTCCCTCTCTGCCCCTCCCCTGCTGGCACACTGTCTCTCTCTCAAAATAAAGAAACATTAAAAAATTTTTTTAACATTTTTTTAATTTAAAAATTGAAAATCAGTGAGTTAAGCATCCAAATCAAGATGCTGGGGGAATAAGGCTAAGTAAAGTGAAAGACTCTGAAACATATCAAAAATGGCATAAGGTAAGACAAATGGAAGATCAGTCCAAGGATCCTATTATCCAATGAGCCCAGGTCTTCCCACTCAACCTCCAAAAGCAAAGTTGAACAGGGGCTTTTGTGCAGGTCATTTGTTTAAAAATAAATCCCTGGGGGGCACCTGGGGGCCTCAGTAGGTTAAGTGTCTGACTTCAGCTCAGGTCATGATCTCATGGTTTGTGAGTTCGAGCCCAGGGTCGGACTCTGTGCTGACAGCTCAGAGCCTGGAACCTGCTTCTGATTCTGTGTCTCCCCCTCTCTCTGCTCCTCCCCAGCTCATACTCTGTTGCTCTCTCTCAATAATAAATGTTTAAACAAACAAACAAATAAATAAAAATAAATCCCTGGGGCACCTGGGTGGCTCAGTTAAGTGTCCCACTTCAGGTCATGATATAGCGGTTTGTGAGTGCTGTCAGCTCTGAGCCTGGAGCCCACTTTGGATTCTGTGCCTCCCTCTCTCTCTGCCCCTCCCCCACTTGCACTCTGTCTCTCAAAAATAAATAAACGTTTTAAAAAAAATTTTTTTAAGTGAATAAATAAATCCCTGGAAGCAAGAGTGCAAAACTGAAGTAAAGCAGTGACAAGAAAGCCAGCGTGAACACACGTCATTAAATTGGACATTCCTGTGGACACTGAGTTTCATCACACCCGGGATTCTTCGACAAACCTCACAGAATGTGCATCCACACCGTCTGCCTGAAGGAAGAACAGCATTTCCCCCTCTCCACTGTTGTCCAGGGACATTTTCAGGTTGCACGAGAATGAGTGGCAGGTGTCCTGCAGAGGTATCATGACACATCAGACTTCAATTCACAGAAGAGTGCTCCCTTATTAATGAATTCTCCCCTCTTTGGGTGCAGATTCTACCTTGTCTGCTCCAGCGCTTTGAAGATCCGTGCCCGGATGTGCTGCTTGGTTTCTGCCAGCAGGTACTGCAGTATATTTCATGTGGATTCTCTTTCCTTCTGGAATCTAGACTGTGTTTTCATGCTTGTGCCATGCTGTGACTTGACCCTGGTTATGAGTCTGGAGGCAACGAGAGAGGGAGACACAGATCATGAGGAGAAAAGACATGACCGTAAGAAGTGTCTGTCTTTATTAAGGGCATAGGTCTGGGCAAGGCGAAGCTCATCTCCCTCATCAGGGTGGTGGGAAAGCGGGGAGGGGATTGCTTGGGCCAGTCTGGAGAGTTTAGGAGAAACTGGGGATTCAAGATTCTCCGGCTCTTCTACCCTAATGGCCCCATGATGAGTCTCAAAGCCTCCCCCCTTTCCTATCATGACCTTGGCATTTCCTGTAGATTTAATCCAACTTTGTAGCACTGCTACACACAGCAGTCACTCTTGAGCCCAAATATTCTGCAGCCCCAAGTGATGATACTTTCTGTAAGTGCTGTCACAAGGGTCTTCTAGCTTCCAAAGCCTGCTTAGAGTTGATAGTTAGCTCAACTAGAGCCTGTCAGTTTCTTAATTTAAAGCTTCTAAAGCATTAAGCAAAACCAGACAATCTCCCATTCCCATTGCCCTACACTATTCAAAGGCCTTGCTTGTCTGCTAACTGAGCATTTTATCTTCACCTACCCCTCACCCCCATTTACTTCAGTGAAAGTCTCGGTAATTACAATGTCAAGGGATGTCACTGCACCAACTGCCACCAGCAATGGGGTCCTCATTGTGGTCTCCCTGGTAAGTAATTCAGTTCCAGAACTGTATCCTGAGATTCTGCTTTCTAGGGCTGATCATGAGACCAACGTTTGACCTGCCTGCCACTCGCCTGTCCCCAAGCAAAGGCTGAGGCAAATGTTTGCAAGTACAAAGCTTAGTTGAGAAGCGATCCCCGGAAGTAGGACTAAGAGATGTCGGAAAAATGAATCATTCCATTGGATTCTGGAGCTCAGTCCCAGTAGGCACCCCCTAAGGAACCATATAGAATGTACCTCAGAATTTTTCGTGTGGCGGCCAGTTAGGAGGGGCATTTATCCATGAGTTTGTATCCCCATCCCTTCTGAGCTGCAAATGCCCTCATGCTTTCAGGTTGCACATGAGTGAGGACCAGGTGGGTTCTTGCTGAAATAGGACCATCACATCATGGTATCAGAGAAGCCCCAGGAAGAAAGCAGGAGATATGTACGTAGCAACCGAAGTTTACACCTGCACTAATACAGAAATCTCAGCAGTGGATACCAGATTTAAAAACAGATCATGTACAAAGGATCAGGAACTAAACTTTCATGAGAGGTGATATAATCCAGTGGTTGAGAAGGAATTCAGGAAGTAGACTACTTGGGTTTACAGGCAGATCTTCCCGCTGGCCTGCCATAGAATTTGGGGTAAGACATTGATGCTTTCTGTGCCTCAGTTTCCTCATATTTGAAATAAGGATACTAATAATAGTATCTAGCTCATAATGCTTTTATACATATTAAATGAGATATTTTATGTAAAAAGTTTAGGACAATGCCAACATATAAACACCATATGAATGTTTACTATTACATTCTTGACAGCAACAATGGAAGCTAGAAGACAATGGAAAAACAGCTTCAAAATGTTGAGGCAAAATTATTTCCAATCTAGAATTTTATACCAACGAACAAAGTAGAAATTATCTAATCACCCTTCAGCGGGAGAATGATAAATATTTTGTTACTTATTCATTCAGCAATGAAAATGAATGAACAAGGCTACAGGTCATAAATCTCAAAAACTACATTAAAAAGAGCCATTAGCACTTTATGTATCCAACTATATGACTTTCTGGAAAAAGAAAAACTATGGAGACATAAAATGATCACTGATTGCCAGGGGTTGGGGGATGGGTAGAAAGGCAGAGCACAAGGGGGGTTTTTAGAGCAGCAAAACTACTTGGGGTGATATCATTATGGCAGATCTGTGCCACACATTTGTCCAAACCCATAGAATGTACAAAAACAAGAGGGAACCCTAATGTTAACTATGGACTCTGGGTGATAATGATGTGTCAACGCGGGTTCACCCATTGTAACAAATGTTGTTAAGAGTGGAGGTTCTGTGCGCCTGGGAGCATGGGGTCTATGGGAACTCTGTACTTTTTTCTAATGTTTTTTTCAATGTTTATTTTTGAGAGAAAGAGGCAGAGTGTGAGTGGGAAAGAAGCAGAGAGAAAAGGGAAACACAGAATCTGAAGGAGGCTCCAGGCTCCGAGCTGTCAGCACAGAGCCTGACGCGGGGCTGGAACTCACGAACCATGAGATCATGACCTGAGCCAAAGTCGGACACTTAACCCACTGAGCCACCCAGGTGCCTCAAGGAACTCTGTACTTTTTGCTCAATTTTGCTGTGAATCTAAAACAGCCCTAAAAATAAAGTTTTTGTAAAGTCCTTTAAAAAGAACCACTAGCGTTTACTCTCATGATGCAAAGATAGTTCAACATGAGAAAATCTGATTTTATTTATCCCATTCCCTGGTCATTGCAGCAAAGCGCAATCATCCTAGCAAAATAAAAAGGCATTTAATAAAATTTAGCAACATTTTCTTAGATTTAAAAACTCTTTAGTAAAACAGGATTTGACAGCAGTTTCTAAAAAAGTGATAGAAAAATAATAATCATCGCAAATCAAAAGGCTTCTTTCTCATGCTTAATTAATTACTCAATAAAATATTTTAGGGGTGGCTGAGTGGCTCAGTCAGTTAAGCCTCTGACTTTGGCTCACGTCATGATCTCACAGTTTGTGAGTTCGAGCTCCGCATCGGGGCTCTGTGCTGACAGCTCAGAGCCTGGAGCCTGCTTCGGATTCCGTGTCTCCTTCTCTCTCTGCCCCTCCCATGCTCATGCTCTGTCTCTCTGTCTCCCAAAAATAATTAAACATTAAAAGAAATTTTTTTTAATTTTCTATCAGGAATGAGACAAGCTCTCAATAAATATTTGTTACGTGAAGCGTATCCATGGTCCTGAACAATGGTCTTGGCAATGGCATTTGACTACTCAACACACTAAAAATAAGTTTCAAAACGTTAAGCCCAAATGGAACCGTGTAAAAATACTCAACACTTTCATCCAGAGCTCTAGAACCAGTATAATTGCAAGTTGCCAATTGTTCTATTTTTTTTAATGTTATTTATTTATTTTGAGAGGGAGAGAGAGAGCCTGAAGTAGGGAGGGACAGAGAGATAGAATCCCAAGGAGGCTCCATGCTGTCAGTACAGAGTCAAACACGGGGCTAAATCCCATAACTGTGAGACTTATCATGACCTGAACTAAAATTAGGAATCAGATGCTTAACTGACTGAGCCCCCCAGGGACCTCCCAATTGTTCTATTTCCATATCGAAGACTCAACCTTAGGATTGATTCCACAGCTATTTCTAAAACTGGAGAAGAGAAAGTAAAAAAATAAGCCTGATTTTACTGTTGGTAGCAATTAACCCAAATGATATTCCTCACTACTCGTTTGTATGATTGATTTGATCCCTACCTAAATGCAGATTTGTCTGTGTGTGTGTGTGTGTGTGTGTGAGTGTGTGTGTGTGTGTGTGTGTGTTTATTTATTTTTGAGAGGGAGAGAGAGACAGAGCATGAGCAAGGGAGACCAGAGAGAGAGGGAGATATAGACTCCAAAATGGGCTCCAGGCTCTGAGCTGTCAGCATGGAGCCTGACGCAGGGCTCAAACCCATGAGCCACGAGATGGTGACCTGAACCAAAGTCAGACACTTAACTGACTGAGCCATTCAGGCTCCTCTTAAACACAGATTTTAGACCTAGTAGAAGGTTTCTAGCTCTGTTAGCACAAGCAACTCAACTTTTGTCACTGGCCATTCAGAATCCCTAAAGGCATTTTTCTTCCAGACATACTTCTAGAATATGATCTCATAATTCAAAATTGAAGAAGAAGATCTTAGAAATATTTTGGAATCAGAAATAAACTTTAGATCATTTTCTTCTTGTCTCCTTTCTAGCTCTTTTCTCCTATACGATGAGGAAGGGAATATACAATACACATGTGAAACAAGAGGTCAAATTATTTTGTCACAGTGCTTTGCGCTTGCAATTCTGTTCCCTCTGCCAGAAATAGTGTTGTTCCAGATATGTCCAGGGCTTATTCCCTCTTCCTTCAGTCTGATCAAATATTACCTTAATAAAATGAGAAATCCCCCTCAACTCTAGGTGCCCTAAATTTCTTACCTTGCTATATGTTTTCCATAGCCCTTATCAGCACCAAATACATTATATATTTATTTGTACATTGTCAGTCTCTCTCACTTACAACAGAAGATTTGTGAAGGCACAGATTTTTTTTTTTTACTATTTTGCTCTATTCCTGCATCCCCAGTGCCTAGAACACATAGAAGCTACAAAATAAATATTTGTTAAATATATAAAGGCATGTAAATTCTAGAGTATTTAGGATTCACAACCAGTATTTTTCTATAGCTAACCTAAATACTGGTTTTCCTCTGGAAATTTGAATGGCCCTTAGAAATGCTGGGCACTATAACAGGAATAATACAGGACCAAATATAAGCTGCTTTAGTCACTAAACAATGCAGAATAAAGTGTAATGAAAGGCCAGGAAATTGTCTTAGCTACAGACTGGAAAATTCTAGCAAGTTGTTTCTCTATTAAAATATTTTTCCCATTGGGGCACCTGGGTAGCTCAGTCAGTTGAGTGTCCATCTCTTGATTTCACTTTAGATCATAATCCCGGGGTCATGGGATCAAGCCTCACATTGGACTCTGTGCTGAGCGAGGAGCCCGCTTGAGATTCTTTCTCTCTCTCCCTGTCTCTCTCTCTCTCTCTCTCTACCCTTCTCCCCCCACTCATGCCCTCTCTTTCTCTCTAAAATAAAAGAGTTTTCCCTTTAAAAATGTCAATTGGAAATACTTCCTTGGAAAAGATGACACATACAATTGTAGAACTAAGATTTAAGTAAATTACCCCCAATCTTCCTATTCTGATACTCAGAGTACTTTGTTGTAAGAGAAAGAGCACTAGGTTCTCATTCAGATAGATCTGGTGTGTATTCTGGTTCCGCCACTCACTGGGTGTGACTCTAAGCGTATGTAACCTCGTTAAGTTTTTTCATCTGCAAAGCAGGGGTGAAATGAACCTAATGCAGACTCAATTCCTCCGCCGGGCTTCTCTAAGTGGAGAACATCATCCGTCAGCAAGTGGCACACACCTTCTGTTACACACCACTACCCCACATCTACCCGATCAATAAACCACTTCCGTTCTGCACCATTAAGACACCTTGAACCCATTCATTGCTCTCCATCCACACTGCCATCTGCCACTTCCATGGGCCAGATCTCCATCACCTCTCTTTTTGTGGGTTATTGCAACAATCTCTTAGCTGACTTTATAGCAGATGGTTTCCCCTCTGCCGTAACCATTTCCCCTCCTTTCCCCACCCGTCCGAGGGAATGATCATTCTAAAAGACGCACATAAGAATAAGAAGGAGGCAGTTCCTTCGTTTCCTGGCAGCCTAATATTCTAATCCCTCTTTCCACCTGTGTCCGTGTCCTGGGAGAATTCCACATTTTATGAATTTGGGTGGGAAAAAAAAGCCAACCTCCCACTATCAACGTCTGTAGGAGTCCGACGTTCTCTCTCCTAACCCTCTGGCAGCTGAGTTATGGGCCTGTGACTCAGGTATGGCCAATCACACACACTCACCTCCGGAACTCTGACTACTGAGGAGGTGATACCAAACTACAGGGACAGTTAGGAACCTAGCCAGTGTAGCACCAGTGGCATCCATGAGGATTCTGTGACTCTGCGGTGGTGTTCATCCATGGAGAGGTGTAGATTACCAAGCCCTGGCGCGCCTGTCCCTGTCACCTGGCCTCCTTTGATTCATATCCATTTTCCTGATATTTCCAGAACTACCCATTAAATATCCTTCCCCTAAATTCCACTCCTGCCCATGTCAATTACCTATGCTGGCAACCGAGAGAACCGCCTGGTACATCATGAAACACCCGCCCCCTCCATCTCCTACGAGCCTTCCTATTGCTCCCAGTGGCCTCGTGTTAACACCCACCATGCTTAGCACTGCTTTCGGATTCAAGTACCGCTCACCTGTCTGGCTTCTACTTCTCACCTTATATCCCAGCCACATGTCCCTTCCTGCCATTGGGCAGGCACGGCATGTTCTCTCTTGCTTCCGGACATGCTTGATTTTCTCTGCCTAAAACCCTCCCCACTTGCACGTAAGCTTTCATCCCTCCCTTTGCCAGAGGACTCTTGAACTAGCAGGGAACACAGCTAGAGGCCAAGCCATATCTACGTCCTTAAGTTTCATGAACAGACTGCTTTTACACTAGCTGCAGTTAAAAAAATTCCCGAGCAGCGCCCGCTTTGGATCATTAGTTCACCTTTCTCATAATACGGATAAGGAGTTGTGACTGTCTCACGGAGGTCAAGTGCCCTCTGTGTGGCTCGAAGGGAGAGTCTTTGACTGTCCTCCCTCTGCCCCCTTGTGGTGTCCTTTCCCCACATGGATGACCCAGTATCTAGCTCTTTTACTTAGGAAAGACTTTCTTTTTTTTTTATTTTTAATTTTGCTTTTTCTTTTTGAGAGAGAGAGAGCAGGGGAGGGGCAGAGAGAGAGGAAGAGAGCCAATCTCAAGCAGACTCTGCGCTGACAGCACAGGACCTGAAGCAGGGCTCAAACTCATGAACCATGAGATCATGACCTGAGCTGAAATCAAGAGTCAGACGCTTAACTGACTGAGTCACCCAGGTGCCCCTAGGAAAGAATTTCTGAGCTCTGATTGTGAGTGGGGGGAGGTATAAAAGAGAGAGAATTGGGGGAGAAGCAATAGGCATTTCTGGAGAAAACAACAAAGATAGAGCTCTACAATCAGGACAAAGCTGAAGTCGAGTGTTTTGAGGTGTCTGAAGGCAGTGGAGGCTCGGGGCTGGGAGGGGATTCTAGGAGACAGGAGGAGAGGAGGGGACAGAAGCTGCAGGTGTTTTATAAATCTGCCTAGGCTTATAGATAGAAAATCGTCCCAGTGCCTTAAGTGACAAGAAGAAGTAAAATGAACTTGAGATTTAAAGTCAGGCAGACATAAATTCTCAGTCCTGGCAACTGCAAGTTCAGTCAGCTTAAACTCTCGGAGACTCAATTTCCTCATTTGAAAAATGAGGATAAAATACTGTTCTCAGTATTAAATGTCCAAAGCAAGATGCAGAACCATGTGTATGGTAGGGTCCCACCTGTCTTTTTTAGCAAAGGTGGTATTCATCAAATATCGCTATGTCTGCATGAAGTGGAAACCGTAGTTACTTCTGGGAAGGAAGACGAGTGAGACATTCCATTGTAGTCTATTCCTGTGTCTTTTTTTGATTTAAATACAAGGTGTGAATTTTAACTCTTCTCATGAATTAAATAATTACACAAAAATATCTATTTTACAAAGTTGTTACCAAGAAAACCCACCCTCTATGGGTTCCCTTCCCCTTTGCAAGAGTTCGTACATCACTCATCTGGATTAGCATATGACATCTAAAGACCTTCTGGTGTGAACCCCATTGGTCAATGTGAAGGAGCCCACACATGTGATTTAGTATGAGTGTGTGTGTGTGTGTGTGTGTGTAAATCTTACATGTATATAGTAAATGGGCATCAGACAACTTGAACCCATATCCTGTTGAGACTGATGTCTCACTAAGTCATCTTCAAGAAAACTTATGAAGTTTGAAGTTTCTTAGTTCATACCTCAATCTCTAACCATTTAATTTTTAAAAGGAAAAAATAAACATTAAACATTGAACAAGCCACTTTGACACTTTCCACTTCTGAACATTGATATACAAGGTGAAGGTGGTCCAATCTGAGCTAATAATTCTGAAAACTGGGGAAAATGTTTTCGTCCTTGCAGAATAACCCTCATTTCTACTCATCAGGAATCCGCTATCTGTGACAGGTCCTCTAACTCATTAACTGTCACCTGCTAAGATCTGCCCACTATTCTGCCCATGAGCCATTTCACCAACCCAGTCTCTAAATCAATAGCATACACGTCCACCTGTTCATTTTTCCACCACCAAAATATGAACGGAAAATAGAACACAAGGCTAAAAGCAACGGTCTTTTGAAAAGAACAATCTGTTAACCCAGAATAACTAGGAATATGCAGAAACCACATGACTTACCAACCAGTCGGAGGTGGATATTCATTAGAAGAAAACACATGAAATATATTGTGGATCCAAATATATAACTCATGCTGCATAAAGTTATTCCAAAGTAACAGAGGCCCAGGTATCTATCAAGTATTTATGTGGTTCTTCTAAATATATGTTTTATTTACCATAAAATATATAAAATATTTACTTTTTTCTAAAAAGATCCTCTGAATTATTCAAAGCCCAAAGAAAAATCGCTTCACCATTTCTTTCCATGGGTAAAATAGGTTTCTTGGATCGCTAGCAATTTTTTTAAAAAGCAATCCTGAGATCCCAGGAAAGCACAATTCGGTAAAATCAAACACTCACACAGGAGACTTAATTGTTTCAAAAGCTAACATGAAAAATTGGATGTCCATATGGAAAAGCAAAGGTAGTCATGCGGATTAGAAATGCACATCGTGGTTAGAGAAGAGTACAGAAATTAAATATCATTCTTCCATACCTTACTAAAGTAGGAGATTAAAAAATAAGGTTTGAAGGCATTTTTTTAACTCTAGAGTCACATGAACAGCAATGGAATTTCTATTTAAGTCAAAACTATTTTGATAATTAAGCAAATGCTTGATGAATATAATACTTCATCAGACCCCTTATCTTTTTGTTATTACCTTTTGCATTCTGTTATATACAGATGTGTAAACAGCATTTCCCCAGAAGAGCAATTGGTAAGGAGACACCTGCTTCCTATTGTACCTTGGAGTCACTGTTCTTTAAGAGAACATTTTCTTAAAGTCTTAAATTCATTGAATTACTTAGCCTGGCTCCATGCCAAACACATGGATCCCCGCACTGTTCCAACTCACATATGTTATAAACTAGAATTCTTATTCTTTTAGAGTCTACATAATGTGTCAATGGTAATTTCCCTTTTAAGTTAGGAGATAGCCATATGTTTACCCATCTTAATTAATTTTCCCTTGGAAAATGTTCCTTTAATTATGTTTTGCATATTTGAATGATTCCCGTTTTCCACCTGTGTTCAAAGGCACCTGATTCTCATGGATTGATTCTCAAAGTTAGAGAAAAGACACTTTGATAACGGACCTTACACGTTTGATGTTTTGTAATCTATTTTATCACCTCATTACTCCATTAAGACTTTTCAATGATACTGAATATCCTGTGGATATGTAGCGAAAATATAAATCTAACCAAGTTTGTATTATAGCTAAAATTATAGAGCCAAGACAACTCCGCCTTTTCCTCACAGCTTCTTTGAGGGGCTTCCGTGAACAACGCTATCCCTGTCTCAGCCAATCATCTTCACTATCTTTCTTCCACGGGCACTTTTTTTCTCTTTAAGTTTTCATCAGTGTATCACTTTGCATCAGTTAAGTTTCCAGCATGCACATAAAATAAAAGTTTGAAGGAGTCATTCAGATCATCTGAGCCAATATCATGTTTCGTGTCTGGATCGCTGGAGGAAGGCCAGCAGAGCCAGAATTTTCTTTCCTGCCTTGTCCAAACAGCAGCCTAATTACCCTTTCTATTCCAGGTGTGAAAGCCCAGCCAGTGGGAAGTGAAAAGATTTTCCCCTAGTCCCAAAGCAAGTGATCAGCAGCTGAGGACCCAGGAATCCCCACCATCTCCATGGGTGCCCATCAAATATTACCCCATGCGCAAGTGAGTTGGAAGATCCTTCTCCGTCCTTCTTCCCGGAAATAGCCGCACACTATTGGAGCTACTCATCACATTCTACCTTAGACTGACTGACTGTGTCCTAATTATTTTAAATCTGTTCCAGAAAATAGTTTAAATGCATACAATAACGTTACTACTAATATTAGGGCTTTCATTTGTTGGTGAAATTACCTTAAAAATTAAAGGGCTTTTACTCAGAATTTTTTTTAGGTTGGTATAAATTATAGGAATTTGTCAGTAATAGAGAACCATCTAGGTATAGGACAGCACCTCTAAGAAATGTTTAGGTATTTAATTAAAAGCAAGGACAGCTAGAGAATTAAAGTTTAATACAAGAGACGGCAAAAATCTAAAATTACAGACTAAGGATGAGTTGCCATTTTAAGAACACACCTTTTAATAGAATCGGTCATCAAGTTTGAGTGGAATGGAACAGATGGGTATCACTCAACACAGATAAGAAAGTTTCCTCGTCTGTGAAACAACATAGCCCAACAGAACAGAAAGGAAGGAAAATTCCTTGGGCTTTTTTTCTCATCAGCTATTTTTTAGTAAAGCACATTCTCTGAATTTGTAATGTTCCAATACAGGTATTGGAATAACATGACTTAATTTGAGCCCCGCACATAACTAACTGGTCACTCTCTCATACATTCCCACCCCCTACCAGGAATGACCAATTAACTGTATATATCTGTTTTTTGTGATTCTAGGTATTTAAGAAATATAAATTTTCCCATTTTTTCCTATTTCCTTTTTTTAAAAAATTTTTTAATGTTTATTTATTTTTGAGAGAGAGAGAAAGAGAGACACTGTGAGCAGGGGAGGGGCAGAGAGAGACAGGGAGACACAGAATCGGAAGCAGACTCCAGGCTCTGAGCTGTCAGCACAGAGCCCGACCTGAGGCTTGAACCCATGAACCTCGAGATCATGACCTGAGCCAAAGTTGGATGCTTAACCGACTTAGCCACCCAGGTGCACCCCCTATTTCCTTTTTAATAGTTTTTTTAGTTAAGGAAATACATAAAACTCAGGAGTTTTCCTGTTCGTAAGTCCAAGCTCCCTGAGGACAGGGAGGCTACCCTTTACCCTTGACATTCAGAACGACACTATTCCTTGAGCAGGTGTTGTCAAGAGTTTGCAGAATAAATGGAAAAATCACAGAAGGAATGGAAAAAGCACTTGCACAATACGCATTATCATGATGTCTTACAAAGATAAATAAATTCCATACTACCTGGAGCTTTTAGAAAATATAAGTGGCTTCTTGAATTTGAAAGTGACAGATCTGTGGAATTCACTCCAGCAGCAAACAGAGCAAAAGACTTTCTTCTGAGACCACCGGCAGGCCAGACTAAAATGTCATTTTTACTGGAGAAACGAGACGAGTTCTATTTTAGAAGTGGTGACACCAACACCAGCTGCGTTCTTTCAGGAACAGGAAAGTCAGAAAGTATAAAATAAAAACTTGTGGACAAGAGCCACAGTTAGAAGAAGTGGACACGTCTTTGAATCTACAATCTCCCACATCTTAGGACCAAGCAGTAGCAGTCTCTTGTTACCATCAAGGATTGCCTTCCCAATGGCTCTGGTTACGCTACCTTATCCTGAAACCAAAGTGAATCATACCATAATCCATTGAAGTTCTGTTCATGCCATGAGTATACTATGTGTCTCTGGTTTTGGGGTGGAAGAAAGGATGAAAACCACGGAAAAAAATGTGGGCATTTTCTCCCTAAATTTTAATTCTCAGTCCTTTCCTCTCTGCTATGTTCCTCGGGGAATGCCTCCACATGCATGGATTGGCTCCATTGCTCCGTAATTGGATGACTTCTGTATTTGACCTCCAACTTTGTCCTCTCTGGTAAAGAGAAAACTCCTATTTCTGGAAGCCTGCTAGATACCTCCACTTTGACTTGCCACACTTTTATCTGTTCCTCCTCCCAGACCACGTCTTCTTCGTGGCCTCCCTACTCTCTTCAAGGATGTTCTCAAACCACTGCCAAGCCACTCAGGCTAGATTTCCCAAATTCATCTCTGTCTCACCCCCTTCCCTCCTCTTCAATCCACCCCCAAGGTCACTGCTTTCCCCTATTATAGCATCAGAACTAGTCCCTTGACATCAAGTTTGTCCTCTTCCGATCTATCCTACATGCCGCTACTGAAGTGATTTTCCTTAAACTTGTCACATTGCTGTTTTAAAATCTAATATTCAGGGTGCTTCAATTGCCTTTCTGTTGAGATGAAACCCTGTGATCGAGGCCTCAACCATTCTCCCCTGTTATTATCGGCACCCAGACAGCAGGGTTCAATATCCTGGGTTTGTTACTTACGATTGGTGTGATCTCAGCCTTCGTGTCTCCACGCCTCAGTTTCTTCACCTGAAAAATTTCCTCTTGGGGCTGGGTAAAGATTAAAAGCATTAATGTACATTAAGAAGTTAGAACAGGGCCAAGTGCTTAGTCTGTGTTTTCTTGGTACTTCTTATAATCTCACTGATCTTACAATCTAACAAATGGAAATTCTCACCATTTCCCAAGCATGTCTTCGCCGTTATCATTCCTGATCCATTCAGCATGTTCCCTCTGCCTTAAGTGACCTTTTCTCCCCCTGAAATCCACCCACTTTTCAAAATCTACCTCAAATACCAAGTGCTCCCTTGAAACTTTCACTTAAAAGATTTCTTTTTCTGAATGTGAGATAATGGATCTACCCCTACCCCTACCTTTATTCACAATAAATGAAATAATATAGATTTTAGGATTTTTAAAATCTCTGTATACAATGCTATCTTATAGAGCCATTATGTTCTTAAATTGACCTTCTTATTGCAGCCATATCCCAAATATGTTATCGTATTTTATTTCATTTGCTTGTCAGTGACTTTGAATTTGAAATTGTTCTCAATAGCCAAACCAGAAACAGAAACACAGCTTTAGAAAGAAAGAAATTAGAGCTTTCTAAAAACATACCATTCTAGGCTTTAAGAAGCTTTTTAAGAGAAAAGATACTAAATATTTTTTGGAGAAGAAGTGTAAATACAGAGCGTTTCTGAGGAATCTGAAGAAACAGATGTAGCAGTAAGCCAGTGTTGTACTATTTCCTAGTATTTCACAGATGATTTTAAAATTTGGATGACTCTTTGTTTCCCTTCAACTTCATTTTTTCTGCTGTCTTTGATGTATTAGGTGGTTTTAAAGGTTGGCCTCTCATGGACACCGATCACACGTGGGAAAATTAGTCCAGGAGCAGCTGATTAATTGTGGAGTCAGACACCCCTCCCTCCCCCCGTGTAGCGACTGTGTGTTCCCACTACTGACTCTACTTTAGGCTTCTTCTCACGTGATGGATCTTTGCTTTCAATGAGAGAAAAGTGCCCTCGTGAGGTTTGGACCTGACCTTGGGTTGGTTGGTTGGTTGGTTCATTGGTTTTTAGTCTAAAAATGATGCACTTTAATGTGGAATATCTGGTGGCACTCAGAAGACCATGCTCTCCCTGGCGTCCTGTTCTCCCCTCTTTGGGCTCCTTATTGGTAGCAGATCCCCCTGCAGGGAGTTGGGGGGGGGTCCCTTCACTCGCCCACCTGCTTCAAATCAGTGGCTGCACACCATCTTCCACCTGTCCTCACTGGAATGTTCCATGCTCTCTGTTCCCTCAGGGCAGGACCCCTTGGTGGACAAATCCATTCCAATGTCTTCATGAGAGAACCAAAAGAATGACATCAACAGTGGTCTGTGCTGGGCCCCTCCCTCCTCTGACATGCGATTCCCTTGGTTTCTCTCTCCCACTCTCATCCCTCCCAACCCTCTCTCCTAGGTTTTTTAGTATCTTTAACAAAGTTTCTCTTATCTGTGTTTATTCTTATAAAATGTAGAGTTGGTTTTGTGTGCATTTATTTTTTTAAATTTTTTTCTAATGTTTTATTTATTTTTGAGAGAGAGAGAGAGACAGCGTGATCGGGGAGGGTCAGAGAGAGAGGGAGACACAGAATCTGAAGCAGGCTCCAGGCTCTCAGCTGTGAGCACAGAGCCCGGCGCGGGGCTCAAACCGACAAACCGTGAGAGCATGACAAACTGTGAGACCTGAGCTGAAGCCAGACACTCATCCGACTGAGCCACCCAGGCGCCCCATGTGTGTGCATTTCTTAAAGCCTCACATAAATGGTATTGGTCTACCTCTAGCGTTCTTTCCTTAGTTACTCAGCGCTGGGTCTTTAAGACATTCATGTCGCTGAGTGTGTGGTCAGTGCACTGTTTCTAGCTACTGCCTGTATTCTATCTAATGTTGCACTTAGAATTTTACAGCCATCTTCTTCCTCAGTGATAGACAACCAGATGGCCTCCAGTTCCCACAAAGAGCGCTATGATGAACGTCCATGTTCCACTGTGGACCTGGGCATGAATTCCTTTGAGAGATGCCAAGGAAGAGAATTCCAGGAATCTACGATATGCACATACTTACTCTAACCATTTTCTGCCAGGCTACCCTTTGGGATGGCTACACCAACCGGACAGTACCTCACACCCTCATGTGGTAACTCTATAACTCTCATTCTGCCAGGCTAATGTGTGTGAAGTGACAGCTCGTTGTAATTTTAACTTACATTTCTGATGAATAATGGATTTGAGTAACTCTCCGGCGCTTGCTAACCTTTGGGGTTTTCCCTTCTGTAAATTGGCTATTCATATTCTTAGCCCATTTTTTTATGTCAGGTTTCCTACCTTCTTCTGGTTAATTGACAGTCCCCGTTCCTTATGTGGTACATTTTAGTCCTTTGTCTGTTTTAGGCACTGTCAGATAATTCCCCCTATCTGTCACTTCTAACCTTGTCCACGGCATCTTCCATTGAATGAAATCCTTAGTTTTGCTTCATGGTGTGTGTCTGTGAAGATGTAGGAAGTCCTTTTGACCCCCATATAAGAAGTTACTCTCCAATATTGTCTTCTATGAAATTTTAATGCATACTTTTCACACTCAAGTCTTTAATTCATCTGGAGTCCACCTTTGCAGATGATATAGGACATTACATTCATTTTCTCTTATATGGGGGTCCATTTCCCCAACATTATCTATTAGCGTGCAGCTTCCCCATTAACTTGAGTGCCACCTTTATCATCTATTAAGTCACTAAATTGTCTATTCTATTCCGATGTATATTTGTTCTTATGCTAGTGTCATTGTTTTAAATTACTGTGGCTTTGTGGTATATCTTAATACATATCTTGTAGGGCAAGAACGCTTTCTTTTCATTTTCCTAAAGACTGATTTAGCCATTCATGGATGTTTATTCTTTCACATACATTTTATAGCACATCCAACCAGGAATTTGAAATTTCCCTTGAATATATGGATTAAATCAGGAAAAAATTGATGTCTTTATATTAACATTCATCCAAAGACAATGAAAATTTATTTATTTGGATTCATTTTTGCATTCTTTATTTAGCTTAAAATTTTTCTCAAAAATTTTTATGTATTCTTTGTTAATTCCTAAATACTTTAAAATGTTATTGGAATTATGAATCATATCTCATATTTTCTTATATTTTCTAGACAATTAATACAATTATTTTTTTAATGTTTCATTTCTTTTTGAGAAATCTCTCAAAAAAGAGCAGGGGAGGGGCAGAGAGGGGGACAGAGGATCCAAAGTGGGCTCTGCGCTGACAGCAGCGAACCCAGATGTGGCGCTGGAACTCAAGAATTGCAAGATCCGGGCGCCTGGATGGCTCAGTCGGTTTAAGCATCTGACCTCAGCTCAGGTCATGATCTCACAGTTTGTGAGTTCGAGCCCTGCAGCAGGCTCTGTGCTGACAGCTAAGAGCCTGGTGCCTGCTTCAGATTCTGTGTCTCCCTCTCTCTCTGCCCCTTCCCTGCTCACACTCTGTCTCTCTGTCTCTGTCTTTCTCTCAAAAATAAACATTCAAAAAAAATTGCAAGATCGTGACCTGAGCCAAAGTTAGACGCTCAACCGAGCCATCCAGGTTCCCCAATTATTTTTTTAAATCATTGATTTTTGTAAGTCAATATATCTAGCAATCTTTCTAAACTCCCTTAATTATTCTAGTAGCTTGCATATGAATTCTGTGGGGTTATTTTCTGGGTAAATTATATCGTCTGCAATAATGACTGTTCCATCTCTTTCTTAACCAAGTAATGTATGTAATTTCTTCCCTTTTCTTAGAGCATTCACTAGAATTATCATAAACAGTATTATGCTAGTAGGCACTCTTGTCTTTTCCCCATCTAAAAGGGACTTTTTTCCCTATCTAAAAGTGGAATATATAATGGTGGCAAACATTTTCCACTTTCCCCCTGTTTTCCATTATGTTACAGAACCTCTGAATTTTTGGCTGGACTCACATCCAACCAGAATCAAGACTGCCTTCCCCAGCATCTCTTGCAGCTAGGTATGACCTCATGGCCAAGTTCCAATCAATGGGATGTGAGTAGAAGTGATATATTCATCTTTGGTTTAACTCTACAAAAAGAAATGGCAGGGTGCCTGTGTGGCTCAACTGGGTAAGCATTCAACTCTTGCTTTCAGCTCAGGTCATGTTCTTGCAGTTTGTAGGATCAAACTCCGAATTGGGCTCCTCACTGACAGTATGGAGCCTACTTGGAATTCTCTCTCTCCCTTTCTCTATCCCTCCCCTGATCGTGCGCTCTCTCTCTCTCTCTCAAAATAAATAAGCATTAAAAAAAATAAAAATAGGGGCACCTGGGTGGCTCAGTTGGTTAAGCATCTGACTCGGTCAGCTCAGGTCATGACCTCATGGTTCATGAGACTGAGCCCCAGTCTCATGAGAGATTCTTTCTCTCGCTCTCTCTCTATGCCCCTCCCCTGCTTGTGCTCTCTCTGTCTTGTTAGATAAACTTTTAAAATTAAATTAAATTAAAATTAAAATTAAAATTTAATTTAATTTAATTTAAAAGGAAATGGCATGGCTCTCTCTTCCTCATTCCTGGTGCCTGAAATATGCATACAGTGTAACAGCTAGAGTAGTCACCATGGACCATTAGAGACAATGACACCATTCCCCTTAGCGATGTCACACCTACATAATAGAGTGAACCTGGGCCCCCCAAACCATGACATTGCCCTGTCAGTCCTGAACTGCTGTTATACAAACAACACACTTCAAATACTTAAAATTTTATTTATATTCATGTTTAAATGCTGATATGGCTGGATATGTCTTAGTGCAAAGTTAATTTGTCCTTAATTCTTTAAAAATATCAAGCCCCTGTTTTCCTGTATCCAGTGCTGTTTTGAAAATTGGATTTTTGTTTCTTTGTAGGTAATCTGCTGTCTATATCTAGAAATTTTTATAATTCTCTCTTTCTCTTTGAAGTTCTTAAAATTTAGTGTGGCATCTCAGTGTGTGGGTTTTGTTGTCTGCTTTTTTTTAATAAAAATTTTTTAATGTTTATTTATGTTTGAGAGAGAGAGAGAAAGAGACAGAGTACAAGTGTGGGAGGGGAAGAGAGAGAGAGGGAGACACAGAATTGAAAGCAGACTCCAGGTTATGAGCTGTCAGCACAGAGCCCGATGCAGGGCTTGAACTCACGAACTGTGAGATCATGACCTGAGCCAAAGTCAGACACTCAACCTACTGAACCACCCAGGTGTCCCATGTTGTTTGCTTTTTAATAGCTATACCATACTCGGCACTTTATGAGGCACCTGTTCTGGTCAGAGATTCACTTTTAAAGTCCTGAAAAGAGTAGGTATTATGAGTAGGTAGTTCCCCTCTGTTGCAATCTACTAACCCCGGGGATTTAGAGACACAGAAGTGAACACATTGCCAGATTGTGGCTGGTCATTCTTCATCTATTTTTATAAACTCCTCACTCCTCTAAGTCTTGTGCTCTGTCTTGATATGAACCAAAGGGCCCTGGCATCAGAGACGTGGGCTCCAATAGTTGATTTCTGTAGTCAAGGGTCCATCAGCTATTGACTCAAGGCCATGTAAGGAAGAAGCAAAAACAGAACATAGACACTTGTCTACAATCTGTTGTCTCACTGCACCTGCACTGTTCTTCTCAAGCTACTCCTCTTCCCTCCAATCTGCCCTCCACTTATCCCCCATCCAAACACAGTTCACCATACTATCACTCTCCCAAGGAGGTTCCTGCCATTTTTGTTAATTTCTCAAATCCATGCTTTCCTCTCGCTTCTCTAAGGTTGATTTGGAGAAAGGAAGCCAGCAACCCATCCTAGTTCACCATCCTTACCAGAAGCCAAAATCAGATACAGGGATTTTTTTAATGGCCTTTTGGAGCTATGGGCATATTAGTAATAAGTAATAAAACTTTTAGACCTGCAAAGAAGAGAAGATGCCTTCAGAAGAGGCTGGAGAGGAATATAAATTAAGACAAAGGAAAGACAAATAGGACCTTGCTAGACCACCCTATAGGCAGTCCCCTCTGTAGGCAGCTACAAACTACTCAAACCTTCAATGGGGCTGTCTCTGGGGGAAAGAAGGCATGACCAGAGTAGAGAAACAATAGGAATTCCCTAGAATGTCCCCTACTGAGGCACTCCCTTAATTGGTTCTAATGGTGAACAGGAATCAGGTAAGAAGAGCGATCAAATAAAGCTTTTTTTCCCATTACTGGCCAGTATATCTTAGAAACACATTGCAAATTCAACACAACTGAAATAAGACTGTGCTGAGTGTTCTCCTTTTTTTCTTTTCTGAAATTTGCATGGGTTGTTCATCATCTAATCAGAGACTTGCCCTAGAGACTTTAGAGAGGTCATCATTTTGACGTGTCGACCTAGTCAAAGGACGACTAATGCCTGCGTATTTGGCACTGCTGAGTCAACACGACTTTGCTTAAGCCCGAGGACCATCAGAAATCACAGCCTCTGGGCATTGTCTAAGCCCAGTGCCCAAAAGAAACACCAGGACTGTAATTAAACTGATGGGTGTCAGGAGGGAGAGTAAAAGTTCTAAAGTCTTGCATGAGAATTTTGATGGGTCTGAGTTTTTTCTCCTACCTTTTCTAGAGAAAAAGTAGAGATGTCTGGTCTTTTAAAACGAGCATTAGAAAACCCCAAACACAACCCACAGAAGGGCCATTCTAAAGAGCAAAATAGGGAAAATATCAACATAGGACACTACTGTTGGCAATTGAACAGGATTGATCCCAAAATAATACTGTCACACAGCACCTTTATTATTGGCTTTTCAGACTCCATTCTATCACATCATCTACCCCTAGAGACAGCCGTGCCCATTAGTATTAATTAAATGTGAATGTTAAAATATAGAAAGATTTATAACTTCCTCTGCCTGACAGGTATGCTGTAGCTGAAATCCATCAAGGAGGATGAATGACCCAGTCTACCGAATGTGAATTATGATCCACTTCTCCAAATTGACCAGAGCATTTTAAAAGTATTTCGGGGAACTTGCCAAACAAGGCCTTTCCATCCTGTCTCCTCGTCCCCATTCTACCCACTCCAACTATCATAAAAGGAAAATATCTATACAAAGCAGCGTATAAAATTGGGGCCAGGTTTTTAAAGGGGGAAAAAAGTGGGTAGCAAGATCTAGTAATTAGGGGTGAGCTTACATAGCTGCACAGAAAAACCGTGCAGGCTAGAATCCCCCTTACTTTGAACCACAGCCAAACAGAACAATATATTTCATGTAATCTACTGGTACAGATTTAAGGTAGGTCAGAAACAAAATTCTTGTCTTACTTTAGACTCTGGGGTTAGATGCCAGAACGAATGGATGTCAAAACAACTCTGATATTTCACAACAGAGAATAGACAACAAATGTGAAACTGACAGTCATTGTTCATCATCATACTTCACGTTGATTTCAAATCCAACGTTTTTCAAAACCTAAGCAATTTATCCACATTATGACTTGTGGGAACCACATGGAGCTTTCAAAACCCTGAGATTTATATATTCAATGTACTTATATGGTCAGAGTCTCTATGTTAACATGATGACCATCCCTTTGTCTTTACAGCTTTATAGCATCACATTACAATTCCAGCAAACTCTTTCCTGGGAATAACTCAATACAGGAAATTCCCAAAAGATCCACAAAGGCTTCCCTACAAGGCATCAACAACTGGTTAATACTTCCCTTCCCTCTTCAAACTTCTTGCCTCAAATTTCTTGCTTTGTCAGTTCCACTTATCCTAAACTATTAGATCCTATTCCTTATCTAATAATGATCAACCCTCTGCTTTGAAAGCCCCACCTTAAAGTTTCAAATTCTTCATAAAATTCAGCCTGCCTTTCTCCTTTGAGACCCTATAAAAACTGTTGAGGTGATGTTCCCCCTTATTATAGTAAGCAGTAAACTTTGTCTTATCAACAGATTGTGTTAGAAATATTTGGGAAGAATTTTATGGGAGGTAATGTAATACAGCTGCATATTCATTAAATGCACTTAGAACTTGCAGAGAGAAGGATAATATAAATGACAAATTCTTTTTTGCGTTAGTAAAGGTTCATCTGGAAGGGAAGCCGACAGAAAGAACTTTAAATTGTCATAAATAGTAAATAGTAAATGGGTGGGTCTTGTTCTATATATAGTTATGTGTACCCTATATAAAGTGCAAGCCTTTCCTGCCCCCTCCCCGCCCCTGGCACCTTCTATGCCCCCTGTCCTGCTGCCTTTCTTTTTTTGCAGTGAGACATAGAGAGTAGGAATCTGCATTCATCTGCCACACTAAACACATATGTTCAAAGTTGCTTATTTCTTTATTGTCTGTCTCCTCACACAATTCTAACTCAAATGTAAGCTTCATGATGTATTCTCAGCACTGAGAACAGTACCAGACTTAAAGTAAATATTTCAGGAAGGAAGGAACAAAGAACCAGAAGGGAGAGGGGGAGGAAGAAAGGAAAGAAAACAAAACAGGGCTAAATTAAATCAGGCTACTTAATCCAATGGCAAGTGCCCAGATTTGGAAATCAGAACTGAATTTGAATTCTTGCATCAACTTACTATTTCTTTTTCTATTTTAATTTTTTTAATGTTTATTTATTTTTGAAAGAGAGAGAGAGACAGAGAGAGAGCACGTGTGTGTGCACTAGTCGGGGAGGGGCAGAGACACAGAATCTGAAGCAGGCTCCAGGCTCTGAGCTGTCAGCACAGAGCCCAGTCCAGGGCTTGAATCCATGAACCATGAGATCATGACGTGAACTGAAGTCAGACGCTTAATTGACTGAGCCACCCAGGAGCCCCATCAGCTTACTATTTCTACAAACTTGAACAAAATACTACCACGTTGTGAGCCCCTAGTCTCTCATCTATAAGCAGGGAGATAATAATGTCTATCTTGCACAGCTGTGAGAACAGCAAATGTGTAAAAATATCTGAAAGGTGTCTGGCATAATGTCTCACAAGCAGTAAACCATTAGTAAATATAAGATGAAAAGTCAAGTAAAGAAAGTAAAGAGAATCGGTGCCTGGGTGGCTCAGTCGGTTAAGGGTCCAACTTTGGCTCAGGTCCTGATCTCTCGAACCCACCTCAGGCTCTGTGCTGACAGCTCAGAGCCTGGAGCCTGCTTTGGATTCTGTGTCTCCCTCTCTCTCTGCCCCCCGCCACTCATGCTCTGTCTCAAAAATAAATAAAACATTAAAAAAAATTTTGTTTAAAGTAAAGAGAAGAAACTCAGTAGGAAAGACTGATGGCCAAGACTTGCACTCACTTATTTTAGTAGGAAATAGAATTTGGGTTGAAAAATACCCCTTAACGAACCTCTTCCTCTTCAGTTGAGAAACCAGAGCCCCTTTGGCAAGTTGCAAAGAGAGAAATTAGCACATAGGTTCTCAAGCATTTTGCATGGGGGATGGAAACTTCCTGGGGGGACCGCAGGAGAGAGGAGGGCAGGGTCCTGAGCAGAGCTGAGGGCAGAAATGAGGAGCATCCTCTAGAGCCAGGAGCTTGCAGAGAAGGGCAGCTGGAGCCAAATTCCCTGGGGCAGAGAGGGAAGGCCCGGGGGGGCTTCAGAACAGGGCCATCCACCATTCCCGTTTCAGTGTATCTGTGCTCAGGCGCTCTCCAACCGACCAGTCCAGTAGGCTGCATGCATTTGTCTCATGTTCCTGGCACCTGGGGGATTTAGGTGGGAGCAGCAAGGAAGTGCTGCCTTCTTGGATCATCAGCTTTAGATTCTAGTGCAGTTGCGGTCATATATTAAATCGAGAGCAGGCGTCTCAGGGAGTACTGTCTCAGGAGCAGGTGTGGGCAAACCCCACTCCCTAGGGAGGACCCTGGAAGGCAGCAGAACAAGCTTTGGGGACTGCAGCCCCTGTGATCTGCAAGGCAGATGTGAGAGAGGAAGAGAGGTTCCAGGGACCCCAGCAGGGCCTGACTAGGGCAAGGCAAGGGAGACGCACCTCAGTGGGCACTGGGTTCAATTCTAGAGACTGAATAGTAAGCAAGACAGTCAGCCTCTGCCTCATGAAAATTACTGTTTAGTGAGAGAAACATACATCAATAGTCAGGGAGGGGGGATGGTTGTTATGGAGAAAGCACAGAAAACCCTGGAAACTTATAGCAGCAGGCCTTCCCCAAGGCAAAGGGTCAGGGAAGTCCTCTCTGCAGAAAGGATAGTTCACCTCAGTCCCAAGAGATACAAAGGAATTGCCTAGATTAAAGAGGAGGTAGAGAGTAGATGAGTGTTCTAGGCAGACAGAAAAGTATACAGAGAGGCCTGGAACAAGGAAGCTTGTCTTTGGACAGGCAGTGAAAGAAGATCAGTGCATGTGAGGCATAAAAAGTATTAGGCCTGTTAAAAAATAACCAGGTCCTGGAGACGTAACGTAGAGCACGGTGACTATAGTTAACAGTACTCTATTACATACTTGAAAGTTGCTAAGAGAGTAGGTCTTAGTTCTCATCACAAGAAAAAAAAAGTGTAGCACACTGTGCTGATGGATGTTGACAAGACTTAGCATGGTGATCATTTCCCAACATATACAAATATCAAATCATTATGTCGTACATCTGAAACTAATACAATGTTGTGCGGAATACGCTGAGGAATTCTCTGAGCTCGCACCCGTGAGTTAACAAGGCATATAGGAATAGGAAGCCTCAGGATGAAAGCATCCAAGATGAGGTAATCAAGATGAGGCACTCAGGGCAGAAGCATGCCCCAACTTAATACAATAGCAGAAAGCTGCTTTCACAGGAAGGAAGGACCAGTATAGGTAAATAGGTAAACAGGGCTGTAGACTGCAGCAGGATGAAGTTGCCTGAGCAGAGCTAATTAGCAAAAGAAAGGTGCCTGTTGACCCTGAGGCTGCATAGTCGGTCTTATCCCCTAGGCTAGCTAAGATAAGCAGATGTAGCACCTCATGCCTGCTGTAAACATCCATCTGCCCTACCCCAGGACTTTGTGTTGTATTGACCCAAACCCCTAACACCAAATATCTTCAAAACCCCCTTTCCCCTCACACACATGAGTTAATGTTCACAGTTTCATTGTCTCTTTGTGCACGTCCTTCATGCTTGTAAGCCTTTTGATTCTAATAAAAACAAAGCAAAGACCCTTACCCGGGGCTCTTGTCTCCTCGGGACATTAGCCTCTCTCGCATTTCAATCCTGCTTCCACTCTCTTGCTGGATAAGAGAGAACTCCAGATCCAGAGTCTCCGACATAATGTTATATGTCAGTTATATCTCAAATACAGAGGGTGGAAGACTCAGAAAGTCACATTACACGTTCAGAACTTCATCCAAAGAGTGATGAGAAGACTTCAAAGATGCTTAGGAGAAGGAACAGAGTAAGATTTGTGCCTTGAGAAATCAAAATTTGGAGATGATACTGGAAGAGGGAAATGTTGCAATGGTCCAGGTAAAAGGGAGGGTGCTCAGGACCAATGTGATAGCAGCAGGGTTACAGAGAAGCAGAAAAATTCTAGACACATTCATAGACAAAACAATCAGGATGTGATGCCTTTTTCATAGGAGTAGTGAGGTCGAAAAAGGGAATCAAATGCAATACCTCGACTGCTAGCTTGGGCAACCGATTGGTTGATAGAGTCATTTCCTGGAGAGCAGGCACATTAATAAAGGTAGCCCTCCCTGTACACGCAACAGAACAGACCTGAAATCATTTTGTGTGTGACCTATTGTACTTATTCACTCCCCCAGAAAAGAATCAGATCCTTCCAGACAAAGAAAGTTTCTTCAAAAATAGAAATCAATTACAGAAGTTGATTGCTATACCATGGGATAAGAAATTACAAGTTGTCATTAATCATTTTGAAGGGAAAATAAGTGATCTAAGATTTGGCATCACGCATAATACAATAAAGGAACAGCAATAGTGGGATCTTGAAATTGTGGAAGTTCATTTCCTTCTAATTCATCCAGTTTGTGTTTCTGGACTTATTATTCATACATTCTGTAAGCTTAGATTTCTGAGAGGCTTATCACAGAAAAAAGGTCATAATTCTCAGTATTTATTTTGAAGGGGATTAGAATGATTTATTCCATAATATTATAAATGGAGGCAAAACAGCATTCTCTCCTGAGACCCTTGATATTTTCCAAATCTTGCTCAAGGATTTTCATTGTATCTTGAAACAGTATCATGTTTATTATCTGATCTGTTTAAGGGGAGGAAAAGGACAAAGCCATTACAAAGAAAACAAATAAAATCTCACCTTGGGTTTTATATATTCAAAAATATCTGCAGCAGCACATTTGCTCCCAAATTACCCATAGGCAGGAAGATCCTAGCAGTGACAAGAACACGGGTTTTCAATCTCCCCAAATGACCCCCACAGTAATAGGCAGGACAACTGAGAGAGCAAAGCAGAAACCCATGGACAGTATCTACAACAAAAATGACAGGGACTTATTTCCTAAAGCAGGCGGGGGCAAAGCACTAGCAGCATCAAGACATGTAGCGACAAGTACAGGAAGAAGCAGGAGGACAAGGGACTTTCAAGGAACAGCTCTGAAATGGAATTACCAACAGTTAGCCACTCCCACAGGGAACGCTCTGAGCACCGGGAGCTCTTTAGGCCAATCAGACAAGAGTAACCAAACTGGGGAAGGCGCTTTGTCAGCTCGATGCCCTGCAAACTCTCTGACTGCCTTCGTAACTCTAAAAGCTAACATTCACCATGACATTATGATAGGACATTCATATTTCTGCACTCAACACTCAGCCCCACTTTCACAGAACAGAGACGACAGGAAATCCCCCAAAGAAACTGGTGCACATTGGCTGCAAACAGAACAGATCAGGGACACTAAGGCAAAACAGAGAGAGAGGGAGGGAGAGAAGAGTTAGACCACGGGGGAGGGGTGGTGAAGGCAACATATCTCAGACAGGTTAAGTCCATAGAGCCAAACGTACAATGGTAACAATAGAAAATGGAGCCCTAGGGCATTTAAACTAGGAAGGACCCTCAGGGTACCTCCCCTCTTAAGAGCACAAAAAACCACGAGGAATAGCTATGTTGGTGGTTGAATCCATATGATGTTATGTTAAGGGAAAAAAAGTTAATAATTGACAACACTATTTGTATAAACAGTAAAAATCATACTGTAAAGATATGACCATAAAACAATAAAAACCATAACTTAATACAGTAAAACCTTGGTTTGCAAGCATAATTCATTCTGGAAACATGCTTGTAATCTAAAGCACTTGTATATCAAAGAGAATTTCCCCATAAGAAATAATAGAAACTCAGATGATTGGTTTCACAACCCAAAAATCCTCGTATACAAATGATTATAATACTGTAATATAATACAAAATCATAAAGAAAATATAAACTATAAAGAAAAATAAACAAACTGACCTGCCCTTACCTTTGAAAACCTTCGTGGCTGGTGTGAGGGAGACAAGAGAGTTGGGTTATTATACAGGATGGCTTTCACTATCACTAATGGAATCTCTGCTATCTATTGGCCCAAGGGAATCTTTTTATTTTCATGCAACTTTAACAAAGAACCTATCCAATGACACTTGCTTTTACCTCCTTTTGAGGATTTTGCAGAAATGTGACATTGCATCGTTGTTAAACAGATTCATCACTTGCACTGCTACAGCCTTATTTGGGTGGTGCTTCTTTATAAAATTTTGCACTGTTTCCCACATTTTACACAGCTCCTTAATCTCATCTGAAGTGAGGTATTCCTCATCTTTTTCTCTTCCTGCTCTACAGATGATAGGTGTAGACTTCTTAGAAAATCTTGCGATTTCAGCCACTCGCATACCTCATTCATACTTCTCGATGATTGCCTTCTTAACTTCCACCATAATCATCTTCTTATCGCCTTTCTTTTCAACCTTTTTCTGCATGGGGGCCATTGTATATGCTCGCATGGATGTTGGCTACAGTACAGTACTAATAAACTCTTGTCATGCACCATATTTAATGTAACTGGCAATAAGGCAGCAGAGGGAAAGGTCTATATCTGCAGGCAGCCTGACCTAGAATGAAGCAAAGCGTTCCTAAGCTTCCTCTTGTATTGAAAGGCAAAGGACTGTCCATAGGTGCTTTGAAGTGACAAAAAATACACTAGTGCCCGTTGTGGGCACCTTCCAACGTTCTGAAAAATCATTGATTTCTGCCAAACACTGCAGCCTGAGACTGAGCATCAAAGCATGGGAGACAATAATCCACAGTCGCGCAATGTGAGAAACAGAGAGAGAGAGAAAAACCATTGGCTCAGTTGTGATCATGTGATGTTCAGCATCACGTACTACTCATATTATAAGACATCACTCATTTATCAAGTTAAAATATATCAGAAATATTTGCTTGTCTTGTGGAACACTCGCAGAACAAGTTATTCGCAATCCAAGGTTTTACTATGGTTCCAAGTGAGCTAAGAGAATTTGAGAAAATGATAGAAGCTATGAAAGAATGTCATAAGACAGGAATAGAGATAATTGGACAAAAGAAAAGCTTGAAAAGTGAGATGAGAGAATTTGAGAATTAGAAGTAAAAAAAATAATTTCAGAAAGGAACAAAAGCAAGGGGAACACAGTTCAAATCAGCATCATAAGAGAAGACAGAAAATAGAATGGATAGAAAATAAAAAACAGAAACAAAACAAAGAAAAAGATTAAAAGCATTAGACAGCAAATAATAGATTATTCAGGAAAATTATTCAGAGAAAATAGATCTCTCAAGCTGTGAGATCATGACTTGAGCTGAAGTCGGACGTTCAACTGACTGGACCACCCAGGGGCCCCTGGATCTACATATTTAAAGGGCATGTGAGGACCCTGAAAAATCAGCTCAGAGTGGCCAAAATGATACATAATTTAGTAAATCTGTTGAACTAAAACAAAACAAAACAAAACATAACAAGACAAAACAAAAAACCCTTTAGACATCAAAGCAAAATGACCAGGCTCCAACATCAGACTTTTCTTTTTCTTTGTTTAATTTTTTTAATGTCTTTATTTTATTTTGAGAGACAGAGACAGAGAGTGAGCAGGAGAGGGGCAGAGAGAGAGGGAGACACAGAATCTGAAGTAGCTCCAGGCTCTGAGCTGTCAGCACAGAGCTTGAATCCACAAGGGGCTTGAATCCACAGACTGTGAGATCATGACCTGAGCCGAAGTCAGACGTTCACCTGGCACCCAGTAGCTTTTCAATAGCAACATTTTATGCCATAGGACAACAGAGTAACATTTGTATTACAAGAGGTAAAAAAAAAAAAATGTGGGCATGAATTTTCTATCCAGAAAAACATTCAACTTTAAAGTCATATAAAAACTAATGAATATGTAAGAACTCAGGAAGTGCTGTTCTCATGTGCCCTTTCTGAGGAATCTACTAGAAATGACTCACACAACCGTTCCGTTGAAGAACTGGCATCCACTGACTGTGTATGTATGTGTAAAACTAACACTAAGTGAGGGGCATAAAGAAGACAGTAAAAAGTGGGGGGGCACACCTGGATGGCTCAGTTGGTTAAGCATCCAAACTCTCTATTTTGGCTCAAGTCATGATCTCACAGTTCATGGGATGGAGTCCAGTGTCAGGCTTTTCACTGACAACAGAGAGCCTACTTGGGATGCTCTCTCTCCCCTCCCCCACTCATTCTCTCTCTCTCTCTCTCTCTCTGTCTCTCAAAATAAATAAATAAACTGTAAATAAATATATATGTAATTGTTATGATATAGCACAACTATAAATAATTGTAATTTTTTCTTTAAAAAGCAGTCCTTATAAATTAAAGCAAAATAAAATGAATAAACTGAACTGTTCATTCATTTGGCAGCATGAGCACAGAAAGAAGTATTTCAAGTGACTTTAAAATATGCCAATCTGAAAAAAAAAGATTAAAAACACAAGTAAATAATAAAATAAAATAAAATATGCAAATCTGGTGATACATCCCTAGCAATATGGGTCCTAAAAACAAAATAAAGTTTAAGCTATTTTTAGTAATAATATTGGCATTGCCATTCTGTAACTATTATACATTCTATAGGAGAAATCAAATAAGTAAATCGGCCAATGTTCTTAGGAAAAAACCAAGATGTCCAGTGTGAGGGGGAAAAAGAGTTAAAATCAAAGAACTGTTCATTCTTATAATCTATAATCTAATCTAATTCTCTATTATGTAAAATTTCTGGGTTTTTTAAATAAAATGTTTTAAATGTTTATTTTATCTTTGAGAGAGAGGGGGAGACAGAGCCACCAGTTGGGAGGGGCAGAGAGAGAGGGAGACACAGAATCCGAAGCAGGCTCCAGGCTCTGAGCTGTCAGCACAGAGCCTGTCGCAGGACTTGAACCCACGAACTGTGAGATCATGACCTGGGCCAAAGTCAGATGCTTAACTGACTGAGCCACCCAGGTGCCCCCCTATTATCTAAAATTTCAATTGGAAATGTAAATATGAACTAATACTATAATTTAAAAATATATACATCTGCACATAGATGTCAGAATAACCAAGGCTTCCTGGGTAAATGGCTGATTCCAGATCTTGTAGAAGAAATGTACATGATGAGCCTAACATGTCTTGTCATGCCAACATAAACCTAAAACATCGCATCGGAAGAACTTAAGAGCCAAACTGAGGAGTTTTTAACTGGCCAACAAGACAATTTGAGCTTCAACTAAATATTAACTGCCATGAATTTGAAAGATGTCAACTATATTTAAATCCATTAACCAGTATTGATACTAAAAAAATCTCATTGGTCCCGTTTGGAAGAAGGGAATCAGTTTGTTATTTTGAAGACTGATGCGGGTGAGAATGAATTCAAGTAGTTATCATACCTGACATATTTGAATTGTACTTCAGGACAATAATTGATGAGAGAAAATTGGACAGCATTTTATCCAACAAATAAAGAAAGAGTGATAAAATTAGAACATCACCACCTTGGCAAACCTGAATGAGATAATGCATCTAGATCTAGGCAATGATTGTTAATGACTGTTGATAACACAGACAGCCAATCAGATAACAGATACCTCCTGATGGAAATAAACACTTTTATGAAATATTATCCTCAAAAATTTGAATCTGAATAATTAAGCCTCTAGATCTCACTCTCCAGTTTACAGGAAGTGCAAGAAAGAGTTAAACCATATAATACAGGGATGCAGTTAGAAAATTTCAGAATAGGGGAAGCTTACCAGACAAGTATTCTGGTTTCCTTAAAGCAATTATAATGAAAAATCAAAGAGTGGGAGTTTGGGGGAGTTCGTAGATAAAAAGAAACTTAAAAGATTTACCTACAGATTGCAACATTTAGATATTATTTCATACAAACCAATTATAAAAAATTATGAATCAGACAAATTCAAACAGTAATGAATAGCTGATAATATCAGGAAATTATTGTTAATATTTTTAGGTTTAATAGTGATGTTCTGGTTGTATTTTGAAAGGGTCTTTATGCTTTAGGAATGCATATTAACATATTCTTGGATCAAAAACTAGGAACAGTATCATAACATTTGCTTCAGTAAAAAATGAACTTGTCTCAAAATAATCTAGTAAGCACAGGAGTATTAATAGGCCAATGTTGGCCTTGAGTGCATAATTATTCAAATTGAGTGATGAAACCTGGGGTTTCTTATACTATTTGCTATACTTTTGTATATGTTTGGAAATTTCCATCAGGAAGAGTTTTAAAAACACTCATGGTCATTTTTAAAAAATTTTTCTTACTGTTTATTTATTTTTGAGAGAGAGACACAGAGTGCAAACAGGGGAGGGGCAGAGAGAGAAGCAGGCACAGAATCTGAAGCAGGTTCCAGGCCCTGAGCTGTCAGCACAGAGCCCAACGGGGGGGGGGGGGGCTCAAACTCACAAACAGTGAGACCATGACCTGTGCCAAAGTCAGATGCTTAACTGACTAAGTCACCCAGGGGCCCCTATTCTTTTTTTTTTACATTCCAGCTTGACTGATCTCAACCAGTCCATCTACAACAAGAATGTTAGATTAACTTTCCAGATTATCAAGCCATTTGCAAATGGACCAGAAGTTGAAAGAATAAATCATACTATAAGTGTGACACACTTCACTGAAGTTGGTATATATCATCTGTCAATGAATTTTAATAAACACTAGGTGGCATCATGATTGCTTTATACTAAACAGGCAAAAGGGAAAATGGATTACTCATGCTGATGAGCATAACGCCATCTGTTGATGCTATAACACAGTGACATCACTTTTTGAAATTATCCCATCTCTTAATAGATGAAAATATCTTTTTTCACTTCAAAATTACAATTCTGCTTCTACATTACAAGTTTGCCTAAACATAATTTATTAAAACTTCTATTTACCTAGTAATTTTCGTTCTTGCATTTTTTGGCAACTCTTAGTTGTTTTTAACATGACTATGCCCTTCCAGGAAGAAGCTGGAAGTCAAGTCTGCATAGTCAAGTAGGAGAAAGAGTGTTATTTTCTTCGAACTGGATTGACACCCAATATTTTATATGCTGCAAAAATTAATATGAGGTAGCCTTGAGCCTCTTCTCTGATATCTCCATATTGCTTCCAGCTTCTCATTCTCATGTCATTAATTGGTCCCAGATCTTGTTTTAGCTCTCTCGACCTTCCTGTCAGCTGACTTCTTTTTCTTAACCAAAATCATATACCATTCTATTTTTACAGTGCATGACTAATTTAGAGAATCACTAATGTTTTAATTAATGGCTTACGATTAAAGTATTCCGCTTCAAAATCCATTATTTTGGACAGGAAATAAACTTACCAGGCAGCGAGATAGTTAAGAGAACAGAGGATTAAAATGCCTGGAGGTCTGCTGTGCCGAGTGGCATTGGTCCCTTTAAATCATTTCTCTGGGTATGTCAGTTTCCTCCATTCAGTCTTCCACTGAATGACTTTATGCACCTACCAAGTGGCTGGCTTTGTGCTAAATCTAGGAATACAGTGGTAAGTGCAGAATCACATCCCCATGGTGGGGTTTGGATGGAGACTGGAAAAAAGTTTAAGGGTCAGAGTGAAGAGTGGGAGACAGGCAGGTCTGAGCAAAGATAACAAACTCAGTGGTGCTGAGGAAAGGAACAGGCATAAAATGGGTGAGCGTGACTTAGAATGAAGCGGGGAGATAAGGAACTAGAGAGACACACCTGCTAAATGGAAGGATTGGGGCCCCTGAGTGGCTCAGTCAGGTAAGCATCCGACTCCAGTTCAGATCATGATCTCACCGTTTGTGAGTCTGAGCCCCGCATTGGGCTCTGTGCTGACAGCTCAGAGCCTGGAGCCTGCTTCGGATTCTGTCTCCATCTCTCTGCTCCTTCGCTGCTTGTGCTCTGTCTCTCTCTCTCAAATATAGAATAAAACATTAAAAATATTTAAATAAATAAATAAATAAATAAATGAAAGGATTAAATAAAACAATCCATTAGATCAGTTCTCAGTGCTTCTACAACTGAGTACCAGTTGAATCAGAGAATCTTGGCTTCGCCATTTATTAAGATCATGATTATATGCAAATTCTTAGTGTCTTTAAACCTCAGTGTCCTAATGTATAGAATAGTGAGTCTACCTACCTCAAGATTGTTCTGGGGCTTAAATGAGGTTATATATTTAAAGCCTAGGTAGGTATATACAAAGCATCTCGTATAGAAATGGTAATGATTGGGATACCTGGGTGGCCCAGTAGGTTAAGGGACTGACTCTTAATTTTGGCTCAGGTCGTGGTCTCACAGTTTGTGGGTTCGAGCCCCATGTTGGGATTCTCTCTCTCTCCCTCTCTCTCTGCCCCTCTCCTGCTTGTGCTCTCTCTCTCAAAATAAATAAATAAACCTTAAAAACATGGTAATGATTATTAGCTTATATTCTGCCCTTCTCAAAGAAGCTTCTGTGTCTTATATCTGATTTTATCCCAACAAATGGCCTAGAAGAGATGTATGAGATTTATCAGAATATTATTTTTGTTTTACAAATGAGAACACATGAAGTCAAAGAAGCGACATTGGAAATGAATGGAAGAACCTGGCCTCCTGGCTTCCTGTTCAGCCTTTTTTTTCTCCATCACACGATACCCTTCTGACCATTTTAACTTCCTTTTGAACATATAGGGAATCTTAACACAGACTGGGGACTTGTATAGATTTGTTCCTCTTAGAGCTCAACATTTCAGGTTTTCCTTTGTTTTTTTTGTTCCCTATTATTTCAGCAGATCAATCTTACACAGAAACAATTTCTCTCATGCTAAGCCTTCTTTTTGGAGTATTAAGGTTATGAATGTCCTGTCAGTCAATGACCTGTTAGAATGAAGACCAGCAAGTGTTTTTAATCATTTTTATGTGCCCCATAGTCTCTTCTCTGTCATTCTTCCATTACTTTGGATTTGTGAGTGAAAGCTTTCTTTATAAGCTATTTCTCAAGAAATCAGTAAAGCATCCACTAGAAATTGCCTCAATTGGATGACATAGCTCAAATAAAAAGTCACACTATCTTGCACTGTGCACTCATCTCCTCTTGACAATTCAGTAGAAGTAGGATCATTCCTAGACTAGTTTTTACTCGAATTGCAGACAGTCGGGAAAACCCCAAAAGCAATCATGACTGCATGTCCTGGGGAGTAGAGGAAAGGACAAAGTTGGGCACTGACTGACCTATTACAACAGCCTTTTCAACTTTCAACACTTACAGAGCTGACCTCTCTACTATTTAAAAAATGACTAAATGGAAGTTCCTCTTATTCGCCGCTGCGCAGTCGGGTATGTGGGGACAATGACTCCAACTTAGCTCTCTGTCGGGCAAAGTTCTTAGTCGGTCCAGGAAGAGAAACAAGACATTTTCTTCCTGAAAACAACTTAGAGGGAAGAGTCAACTTAATCAGTTTATCTAACTCTATCAAGGAAGTATTTTTCGGCTGTCCACCTGAAATTTGCTTGGATATTCAATTTGTAGTATAGCTGACAATGTTTCCTAAAGACAAGATATCCATTTTGAGTGTGTTGACAAGTATGACACGTTAATTTTACTGGCACTGTCACACCTGTTTCTATATATCAAACCTCTCCCCACTCTTACGAAACCTGTCCTGATTCTCCCTATCCCCATCACATGGAAACTTGCCTAGACTTGCGCCTCTGCCCAACCCGTAGCTATCCGTACCTCCATTGAATTGTGGTTATTTGCATTCTGGTCACAGCTCTTTCTAGACTATGTGCTTCCTAAGCTAAGCCTTTGGTATCTCCCCTCCCTGCAGGACGTAGTGTGACTCTCTGCGCATAGTAGGTAGGAATCTAGGAAATGCATTAGAACCGAATTCTCCTACCTTAAACCAAAAGTACCTTATATGCCAGAATGATGATGCTTGGGGGGAGAGGGGGAACGCATTCCTTTGAAGCCTTTGGGGAAATGATATTAACAATGATACAGTATACTTCAAATTATGGATCTTAGACTTCTCAGCTTTTAATACAAGCCATAAATTTAGGCATCAAATTGCTCTTGCTACAAAAAGAAAGCATGAATGAAGGTTTTGGTTGTATGCTGATGATTAGGGCTGCTTTTATGAGGGAGAAATCTGTCTATCAAGAGACTCAGAGTGCTGTGTGCTGCATAATCATTACTGCTCAGTACAGGGCTGTCAAAGGTCTTATTTTAAGAGTGTTTCCCTGAAAATTATCCCTGGCCATTTGCCTTGAGTAGCTATATTTCAAAAATAAAATCTTTACAGAAAAAAAGCAAAGACAAAAGAGAGAAGAAATGGACACTGATAAAAAGATGTCTCACTGGTGAAGATTCACAGAATAAGCACAGTGACACAGCTTGATTTTGTAGGAATCCTGTCTTTTCACCAACCCTGGAATGGTTTCTACTATAAAGTCAAATTTGCAGGTAGGATACCATCATCAGTAGAGTTCTAGGCTACTAGTCAACTGAAACACAGCCATTAATAAATTAATAACATAAGCCATTAATTTCTTAGACATAATCAATGAAATATGCACATGATAAAAGAAACTCACAAGAAATAACTACTCAAATGGTTAAAAACTGGTGATTCACATAATCTGTATATAGTCTCTCTGTGACGTCCAGAAGGAGAATGAGACCACTCAGGCTCTCTCTCGAGTTCTCACTGTACCTTGAAAAGCGCCAACCATGACGGACAGATTTATTCTCTGTTTCCTTACTTTGTACTTCATCTTCCTCTTTATCCTCATGCTGTTCGAACCAGAGTGCTGCCTCACTATTCTCACTGGAGACTTTCTCATCAAAATCTACACCAATGTGCTCCTTCTATTACTAAAACCAGAATCAGATGACTCATTTCATTTGATTTCTATGTGATAACTACCTTCAAATCTGTATGACTACCAGTTGCCCTGTTTCTCCTTAGGAAATGACACAAGTGACATGGATCATGTCTCATGGATGATGATGATAATGAATTTTGTAGCATTTTGGGTTTCCTGTTTGCTTTGGCTTCCTGGATGTTCAGAGTCCAGTTTGTAGCCCCATTTAGTAAACTCAGAGGACCCTGTTGTTTGCATTGATCCATAATATTTTCCAGCTTGTCTTATATTGATAGTGAGCCTGTATTTTCTCTGGCCTGGATTTTTTTTTTTCATTACTCTCACATTTTCTATTGCTTTTAAACCATATCAAAATCTTAAATGGTAAACAAGTGTACTGACACATAAATAATTACTTCAGTTACAGAAAGCTGTTCAGAGAGTCAGAGTCTTCTTTTTGATGGTGGGGGAGAGGATGACAAAGAAAAGAGTGTATCTTTTTAGAAAACTATATCCAAAGGACCTCATGGTGCAACAGTAGTGTGTCTGACTCCAGAAAATTATACCTGAAATAAAATAACATCATGCCTAATAATTATCCACTAATTGTTTGCCTCCATTCTTATGCTATTCTAATCTATCTAGCGCCTTGCAATTAACGATCTCTCTTAAGCATAGATTAGATCACAGTACTTTCCTGCTCGGATACCCTAAATGGTACTATCTACAGAATAAAGTTCAAATCCTTTACAAGAGACTAGCGTCTTATGTGCTTAGCCTTTTCTCCCTGCCCAGCTCCAATGGACCCTGCCCACAAGCAAATTTGTACCATGTATTTCTTTAATAGCATTTCATTTTATAAAAAGTTGGTTTTGTTGCTTCTTATTAACCTCAAAAATTCTAGTTTCATCACTTCTTCCCAATTTCAGTTCAAAAACTGTATCTTCTAGAGCAAAATGATTTCTTGTGATTAATGTTTACTCTGTTGCATATTTGGAAGTGATATGCCTTAATGATGGAGAGGTTTGGCTTTAGAGTCAACTAAGTTTGGATTCAGCCACTTTAACCTGATAGGTAAACTATGATAATAATATTCACTGATGTTTTAAAATATGTCCAAAAATTTTTTGATAAGTCTCCAGTGAAAAGGCAGACTTTCCATATTCTGTTAAAATGAGGTGCATTTACAACTTGTTTGTAATCAATAGGATACAGGAGAACTGATACTGGGTAATCTCCAAGATCAAGTCAATAAACGTTATGCAGCTTCTGCCTTCTTCATCGAGATATTCACTGTTGGCGCCTTGAGGGATCATTTAAGAAGTCCAACTACTCTGAGCCACCATGCTGTGGGGAAGCCCAGGCCACACGAAGAGGCCATACACTAGGTGTTTCAGTAGGCAACCCCAGCTGAGGTCCTAGTCAACAGCCAGCATCAACTGCTTGACATGTGAGTGAAGACACCGCCAGATGATTCTAGCCATCAACTGTCAAATCAATGCCTGCCCATTGAGTCTTCCCTGTAGAGGCCCCAGCCATCATGGAGCAAAGGCAAGCCATTTCTGTTGGCCCTGTCCAACTTCCTGAGCCCTGGGATGCATGAGCATAAGAAAATGGTTGTTTAAAGCTGCTCATTTTAAAAACAATTGACTACGCAGCAATAATAACTAGGACAGGTATTTGGTACTGAGAAGTAGAGTGCTTCAATATCAGAAAACTAAAGCATGAGACACTGGCTTTGAGGCCACTGTCTGGGTGCAGCTGAATCTGAAGGAGACAGTAAATGAAATCCTGACAAGGCTAGAGGAGACTGTTGGTAAGGATTTGAAGAAAAGCAAGGAAAATGTTTTAAGAAGCTAGAGGAAAATGAAATCTTATTACCTAGTCGTGCAAAGTTTGGCCAAACTATCACATGTGGTAATGTGAAAAATTGGAAATATACCTAAGGTATTTGATGTTCTAGCAAAGCATATTTCCCTGCAGAATATTTAAAAAGCCCCCTGACTTTTTCTTGCTGCCTATGAAAAAATGCAAGCAGGATGGCTAAAAGGCAAGGTATTTAGTGTTCATGCAAACTTTTGAGCAAACACACAGGAGCTAGACATTACTGAGCCCACAAGTAAAACTGTTTCATATTCCTGGCATCTTCAAATGCCAAACAATTTCCAAATTAAGAAGTATTCCTAGGGCAAAGATAACATCTAAAGGGGAAGCTGTAAGATCATTTGTTGAGGCCTCAGGAAGACCTCAAAGATGATCATACAAACTTTCAGACATACAAAAAGACCCAGAAGGATATCAAAGGCATATCTCATAGACCCTCCCTTTTCAGAGGCTTCCATTAATTTCAAGGGTTTTGTCACTCACCAACCTCTCAGGACGTCAAGATAAAGAAGGTATCTTAAAGATATCTGTGCTCATGGATTTGGATAATGGAGTGAACCTTAAAGAGCCAGAGAAAACCCACAAAGTTTTAAGAAATTTGTACTGATGGAAACATGTCACTTTGTACTAAGAGGGACAGAAATAGTACATGAAGGGAGGCCTTTGGACTAAATCCATATTCCTATGGGCAGGAAGTAGGATGAATTTTCTCAGGTGCAAACATGGGTCAATTCTAATGGAAAGGAGAGAACAACTCAAAGGGTTGAACCAAGAGTTGAGAGAGAAGAGTCCACGACCACAGAGGCAAACTCCTAAGGAGTAGAACTGAGCTCTAATCAAGTAGAACTGAGCAGCCCATGCCTGACTGGATTTCAGAATTGCTATAGACCGTGGCTGCTGTGTGCCTTCCCATTCTCTAGCCTTTTGAATTAGGATGCATTAACAGTTATCTCATGCCTGTACCATCCTGGAATGGTGTTAAGTTGGGTGTGTATAGGGTAAATACTTTGTTTCTTAGATCCTCACGTTCTTGGAGAAAGAGGAATCCTAACTTGAAGAGCTCCCCAAGGAGACTCATTCACACATGGATTGATTATGATGCAAGATACTAGATGCCAAGCCTAATCCTGATGACGTGTCACTTTTAGGGGATCTTGGGAAGAAGCAAATGTATTTTACATGAGTATAAACTGTGGCTGCTTTAAAATGTGTCTGCAAATTCTTTGGGGTCCTTTCTTTAAGAGGCGGGGATCTAGGAGTACCTGGGTGGCTCCATTGGTTAAGCGTCTGATTTTTTATTTCAGCTCAGGTTATGATTTCCTGATTCATGAGTTTGAGCCCATCGTGCTCTGTGCTGACAGTGTAGATAGAGCCTGCTTGGGATTCTCTCTCTCTCTGCCCCTCCCCCAGTCACTTGCGCATGTGCGTTCGCTCTCTGTTTCTCTCAAAAATAAATAAATAATCTTAAAAAAAAAAAAAGAGGTGGGGATCTATGTACCCTCTTCAGGGCAGACTTAAAATTCAATCAAAACCAATAGAGTGCATTGGAAATAATGCTGGATGACATCCAAAGCTATTCATTAAAGCCAATGAAGTTTCCTCCTTGTTAGCTGGAATAATTGCTAGTGGAGGTCCTGGAAACATCATGCTGTGAGGAAGCCCCAGTCACAGGGAGAGGCCAAGTGTAGGTGTCCAAGTCAACAGCCCCAATCAACAGCCTCAGTCAACAGCCCCAGTCAACAACCCTAGTCAACAGCCCCAATCAACAGCTAATATCACCCAATAGGTATGTGAATAAGAACATCTCCAGATGGTTTTAGATCCCACTTTCAAATTGTCACTGCTGAGACCTGAAACTTCATGAATCTCAAACAAGCCATTTCCTCTGTGCTCTGCCTAAATTTTTGACCCTGAATCTGTCAGAATAATAAAAAGTCATTGTGAGCTATCAAGTTTGGGGTTATGTTTCGTACAGCAATAGTAACTAGATTAATACCCCCAAAAGATTATTATGAGGATTAAAGATACATAAAGCAACAAGGTTGGTATTTGGCAAAATAAACATTCAGTGAATGGGACTTATCAAGGGCTACCTCTTCTACTTATTTGGCTCTGCTCAAAATAGTTAGTGAGGTATACAAGAAGCAGCTAATAGATACTTGTTGACTTGAGATGATTACAGACTTGAGGACCAAAAGGATAAGATTGCAGAGAAATCATGACCTCATTTACCTGACCCAAGAAGGATTTTTTTTTAATGCTACTAAAAGAAACTGAATTCCCCCAGTTGCAGCCTACCAAATTCTAAAATTTATCTTGGTGAGAAATCACACCACGCAATTCATTTAATTACTGCCTTCTCAGCAAAGTCTAAGGTAACAAGATTGTAAGTACTTGGATTCAGTGAGTAATAGTTAATTTGGGAAACGAGGGAGCCTGGCTAGCAGATGTGAGATATGGGGATTGCAGCAGCTCACATCTGTCCGAACCTTCCATTGCAGCTGTGAAGTGAGATTTCGACCCCCTCATCTACTCTTCCATAACCTCAAACCCTCTGCACAGTCCAGCCCTGTCACGGTTCTCCTCTCCTTGTTACAACTCATCATGTATAGTCAAATACTGGGAGGAATTTTGTATCAAAGCATTAAGACAATTTTTTTCTGGGGACAAAACCCCTCCTAAGATTGGGGTATCCCCACCAATTTTGGGATATTTGTATCACAAGTACCACTTTCGCAAATCACTTTCATAAACACTTTCTTAAAATACAAATACATAACTACTTTCGTAAAATCACACTGGATGAAAACAGTCCCTAATTTCTTACCTACTTGGTGACAATTGGTTTAAGAGACAATACAAAGTGGTGAGCCTTGCCTAGTTCCTAACCTGTGGAGTCTTAATATCCCATGGGTGCTAGCTAGCCCTGTGAGCACCTCACTTAGAAGGAATCTGCAGGGCGCTAGCTCTGCCTGTAACAGCACTGTGATATCTGTGTTCCATGTCTAACAAATGGTCTTTGCCTCATTTCCCAGTTGCAAAACTTGCTAGAATCTTAGGTCTTCTTGGACTAAGGTCCTGCCTTGCTGTTACTAATCAATTGCTTAGGAAATTCTCATTTTCCTTGTAAACCCCTGAGTAATAACTAGAGGTCTTTCAAGCAAAAATATGCTTTCCTAACACTAAGGGTTCAAAATCAGGACTGCAACAATTATTTGTGCCAGTTTTCTCCCTCACCAAAGCCAGGCTAGCCCTTTGGAGCACTGTAACGCCTTTGCCAGACTCTCCCAACTCATACCACACCTCCCAAAGCTAATAGCTGGCCTGCTGCTTGGCTGTTATGGCCTCTGAATAGCGTATTCTGCCTCGACATGGAATTTTCCAGCATCTGCCCATCCAGTAAATGAGACTAGTTTTGTTCTGGTTTAGCAAGTCATGTGGAATAAAATGATAGTAATGTGAAGATGAAAACCTTCTTAGTTTTTTAGATGGTTTCATTTTACAATTACAGCATGACAAATTAAATATGCAAATACCTTTGCTTCTTGAATTGCTCTTTAGAGAAGGAGAAAGAAGTTTCAAATATCTGTAAAACGAGGCCAAAGGACATAGCTTTCAGTCATTTGAGTAATTATTTCCCTGCTGAGAAAAGGGCAAACAGTAAATAATTTCATTTTATTTAATACCGAAGATACAGAAAATGTATCTTTTCTAAATTAATTTCTAAAACACTGTCCAAAAATTCTCTTGGCTCTAGGGCAAGTCTTTTAGTGGAACCAAAAAATAACAGAAAAGGAGGATAATAAAAGGAAGAAATACTTTTCGCCCAAAAATTGTTCTCATGCTTGTTTTTAACTCGAAGTACTCTCTGAGGAGAGGATGTGGGAATAAGGGTAAACAGCTAAGGTCCATAGTCATTTTCCATCAGGAGAAACTCTGGGAAATAATGAGACAGAAAGGCTTGACAGGTCTCCCCAAGGACAAGGCCAACAAGTTGCCTCAAGTGGCAGTTCCAAAAGTACATCTGTAAGATTCTCAGATTTCTCACCCATTAAAATTCTAGGAAAAGGAAGCTAATTTTGCAAGTAGCCAATTCTAACTTCCTGTTATATGTCCCTCTTCTAAAATGACAAGAAGAGGATTATATGATAAGAAGACTTAAATAGGCAAGGCAGTTTTTCTAGGAACTCATTTGGTAAATAGATATCTCAAGATGTTTGCAACTTTTTGTTTTTAAATAATGAATTAGATACAGGCTTCCAAGAATGGGATGAATAAGTCCTGGGGACAAAAGGTACAGCATAGGGAATATAGTCAATGGTGACAGATTGTAGCTACACTGTAGAGAGCTCAGCATAATGTATAGAGTTGTGGAAAGACCATGTTGTACAGCATAAACTAATCTAACATCAAAAAAACTAAAATTTTAAGCACAAAAGGTACTACTGAGGTAGTTACCAAGAGTACTGCCAACACTATTACATAAACGTTATCAGCTGTTGTACCCAGTGGTCCCACTATGCCTTGTGGAATATGTGCAAAAGAGGCACCTTATGTAGAAAGGATTGGCATTGGTAGATTGAAGACCCAAGGGAAATGAGAAGAAAATCTCTTAGCCACGGTAAGCTAAATAATTAGGAGAGGAGAAACAAGATGAAAGAACCAATGAAAGCAATTACGTGCTATGGCAGGTCATTTCCCAAGATGGCGCCAACAATTCCTCTCATTTCTATAGGCACACGCTACTCCTTCCATCAAGAGGTAGAATTTATTTCTCTGCCCCTTGAATCCAGGCTGGCCTAATTACTTGCTTTGACCAAGAGAGGGCACTGGAAATAATGCCTCTTCACCTCACTGGGACCTCTGAGTCAAGTCTTCAAAGATCTTGTAGCTTTGGCTTTCACCTTAAAAGCCAGCCACCAGGTAAAGAAGACCAGATGGAGAAAGAAAGCCCCAGCAAGCCCCAGCCATTCCAGTCACCAGCTGAGGTGCCAGATGTGTGAAAGAAGCCATTGTGAACATTCTAGCCCAGCAGACCTCCCAGAAGAATGCAGCCCCATGAGTGATCCCCAAGAGGAAGAAAAGAACATCCCAACTGAGGCCAGAGAATCCACAGAATCATGAGAATGACTGGCTGTTGTTATAAGGTAGTTTTGAGTAATAGATAACCGAAACAGATTCTCTGTCCCCAGTGACAATGATGAGGTAGTTTGGCCAAATAGATGCTGGAGTGATGAGCAGACTAGATGTGTGGACAACTTCTGGGTAAGCCAGTGGACTTCTGGAAGGTGGGCCATAAATGAGTAACCATCTAAGCATCCAAATGTTGCCAATTCTAATAGGATTAAGAAAGGGCAGATAAACAGGGGTGAAGCAGAAAAATTTTCCTGGATACTTTTAGAGTCAGGTCTGTGGCAGATCCTAGAAAGCTGAGTGATACAATTCAGAAACAATCACTCCCCAAGGTGTCTCATGCCAGCCGGGGGTAGGGGGTGGGAAGGAATGAAATACAAGTGGCTGTAGTATGTCTTACTTTAGGTTTCCACGGAAGGAGACTCTGAGTCGCGTATTTGAGAAGAAACACAGAGAGGTAAAGGGGGTTTTTGATACAAAGAAGGGAAGGCAGCCAAAGTTAGTGAGCCAGTTACCAGAGCTGAAGACAGAGAACCCCCGAGAAATAGCACAAAATACACACTTCAGAAAGTTTCAGGCCAGGCTGTGAGAAAAGCAGAATGAATCTACACATTGCTTCATATATTGTGCTAGGAAAAGGGGTAGAAAATGCTTCCCAATACACTCCAGGAAATTGATTTTCTGGAAGAGACAAAATAGAAAATGCATGGATTAAGGCTTACAGGTGAATCCACAGACAGTTCTTGTGAAAAGGAACCTCACAGGCCATTCTCTTGGCCAAGTTCGAAGCCAGACGAGCAGGAACCTTATCGCAGAATTGAAGGGAATTCCCTGATGGAAGGGGTAACTGCAAGTTCAATGTATCAGAAGCTTTGCGGTCAGAAAGCCATGTCATCTCACTTCGGCTTGTCACAACAGTCTACGTAGGCAGGCAAGTGACAAACTAATTACTGCACTGATGTCTGCAAAGCACTACTAAGATAATAAAACTGCATTTCATGAGGACATAAATTTTAGACAGTAATGATATAAAATGCAACTGAGAAGCCTGCTATATGGAAACATCAGACACATGAGCTATTTTCATGACAGAAGTCTCCAAGGTGGTAAGAGAGAAACTGTGTATTAAACAACTTTAGTAAAATACTTTGTATAAGATGAATGAAAAAAATCAGGTTGGCGCTGTTACTTTCTAATTTTTATCTCTCAATCAGCTTCTTGGTAAAGCCAACTTAATTATTTATGTCCTTGATATTTATTAAAGTGCGATGTTTAAATATTAGCTTATTAAATTGCTCATAATTTTCAGATATTTCCACTGCTAAACTATTTAAAACATGTTTAATTTCTAATAATTCTTTAAAGATTTTCATAATTTTGCCTTCCCTTCTATTTTTGTGCACTGGCGAATGAATTCATTAGGCAGAAATGTTCCTTTCTAGGATATACTCAAGTATGTATTATAATTGGATGAGAATAAACTAGGTAATGACTAGTTTATTTGTTCTTAATTCCCTAATTTTTTTATTCTTACTCTCTTGAGAATATGACTATTCCAATCAGAATATCCAATTCTAAAGAATCAAAACATAACAAGCACATCACTTTGTGGCATTGAGATTTGATTTTTCAAACAACTCGGCAATTTTTACACAATAAATAATAGCTTGTGTTTGGCAATCAATAGTCAGAAACTGTAACTGAACAACAACAAAGATATTTTTAAACAAGAAAGATATTGAGGAAAAGAATTTCCTTCTGTTAGCACAACTAATTTAGAAAACTCTAATAAACACTTACCCTTTACAGAGCGATGCTATCTATAAGACCTTCTGGTCATTATTTAATCCATACAACAACACTTATTTTACAGATGGGAGAAAAGAGAGACTAAGAATCCGGCCCATGGTCTCACAACCACAGTCAATGTGGTGCCTGAAAGCTTATCCTCACAGTATTAACCCAAAATGAGAATTTTGGTGGCCTTTGGAACATCAGAGAAGATTTCCTCTTTTCTATTCCAGAGTGTCATGTTGACACCGCTAAAGATTTAGGATCAAGATCATACTTCCACTACAATGTTTAAAATAACATAGAGGGATGCCCAGGTGGCTCAGTCAGTTGAGTGTCTGACTCTTGATTTTGGCTCAGGTCATGATCCCAAGGTCATGGGATTGAGCCCCGCATCAGGCTCCGTGCTGAGGATGGAGCCTGCTCGAGATTCTTTCTCTCTCTCCCTCTGCCCCTCTCTCCTACTCCTGCTCTCTCTCTCTCTCTCTCTCTCTCTAAAATAAAACAAAATAATAATAATAATAAAAAAATAAAATAACATATGGAAACCAGAGTTTTTCCAGCCAAATGTCTTAAACTTATAACAGTTCAACAATTCTTGAACTGTGAAAACAGCTATACTAATAGTGAAAATTCTTTATTAAATAATTTTAATTAGCAATAAATCCTCATTATATAATATTCAAAAAAAGAAGGAGAATATTAAAAGACAATTATCCTACTAAGAAACATAGTACAAAACTTTAGCATCTATACAGACATATAACTGTTTTTGGAAAGACCCTAAGAGATTAACTGGACCGGTTCCTACCTATGTCGCTAAGGCATTTTTTTTTATCTAGTGAAAGTAAGTAACTTTCCTAGGTCATGCGGCCAGTAAGCAGTGGAGAGAACACAAGAACCCCAGTCTCTTCCTCTCCATGTATTTTTCTACAACATGATGCTATCCTCTTTACAGCACTTTACAGACTAGTCAAAAATAGATAGCTTTCATCAGGCTCATTAAAATACATTTGAAACACAAGAATGGCCCTTTGCAGGACAAGTTTCACTTGATTAGACCCACAGTCCATCAGATAGATGACTAGGCATGATTTCAGCCCACCTCTCGTGGTTGTTACACTTCTCATGGGACTCACTGTTGCTTTGGAAGCCATCCCTTACAGTTTGAATTTCTGCATCTGTTTCTGGAAGTGGTAGAGGAGAATTTGAATTAAATTTGGATTATCAGTACCGCTGCGGAGGTCTAGAAAATGCATTGCAGTATTTCATTTCAAAACAAGGGCTAATGCAAAAGTACTTATAAAACAAGTCTCAAGTATGTTTTGAATCCTAGGTTGGACTCCTTCTTTATTCCTCAATGCTGGCACTGCTCCCGAGTCTTCATCCACTCATAAAATTAAAAATAATGATAATATCACTCTAAAGAATATTTTAGCATGACTATCTAGCTGCCTTCAGACGCAAAGTTATAACTCCATGATTAAGTACTCCATCACCCACTTGCCCAGAATTATGCAAGAATTCTCAAAGTTTCTTTTGAGACATGGAGAAGAAAGATAACATCGCTAGTAACTGACAGACGGTATTTGAATCCAAGAAGTCTGGTTCCAGAGTCTGTGCTTTTAGCTATGTCTCCCCTAAGGTCAAAAGGAAAGGGATTGAAGCCTCTGCTTCCTGAAAGTTCCCTGAGCCCTGTGTAAGGTTGTCCCTTCCTCTCCACCATCCCAGCCTCAGTACCTAAACAGTTATAGAGCAGAGACTTTGTCAAACAGCAAATGATACTGAGTGATCCATTCTTATGAGCAAGTTGCATGACCTCATTCTGCCTCAGTCTTCCAATACGCAAAATGGGAGCATTCATCCTCACTTCGTACGGTTAAGTGTGAACTCAGAGTGTTAATACATGTGAAGTGCCTAGAACAATGCCTGGCAGGTAGTAAGTACTCTGAGTAAGAGTATTCTGACTACAATCCCACCACCGCTACTACCGTCAATATTATTATTTATAGTTTTCCTCATCATTAAGATCATACGCAGGGGTAGGAGGAACAGGTAATGCTTTTCAAAGTAAAATACCGAGAATTGAATTAGTTACTATTTAGGATGCTGTGTATCTAGGCTCCTGTCTATTTAGAGGCTGTATTAGTCAGGGTTCTCCAGAATCAGAACTAATCGGCACTGTGTGTGTGTGCACAAATGTGTGCCGGTGTGTAGAGAGATGTATTTTAAGGAATCAGCCCCTGTGATTGCGGGGGCTGGCAAGGCCAAATTCCACAGGGTAGGCCAGTAGGCTGGAGACCCAGGAAAGAGTTGATGTTGCAGCTCGAGTCCAACGGGAGTTTGAAGACATAATTCTCTCTTCCCCAGAGGAACCTAGTCTTTTTTTTGTAAGGCCTTCAACTGATTCGATGAGGCTCACCCACATTATAAAGGATAATCTGCTTTCTTCAAAGCCTACTGATTTAAATGTTAGTCACATTGGGATGCCTGGGTGGCTCAGTCAGTTGAGCATCCACCTCATGACTTCAGCTCAGGTCATGATCCCAGGGTCACGGGATCGATCCCTGCCTCCGGCTCCACGCTGAGCAGAGCAGATTCTCTCTCTCTCCCTCTGCCCTGCTCACGCTCTCTCTCTCTAAAAACAACAACAACAACAACAACAAAAAACCAAAAACAAAATAAAAGAAAATTTAAAAAACCTCCACCTGAAGAACCAAACTGGTGTTTTACCAAACATCCAGGTACCGTGGCCTAGCCATGTTGGCACATAAAATTAGCCATCTCAGCCATAATCGCAACTTATTTTGGCTTTGGGAAACAGTCATGGACAAAGGCTACCTTTTGCTCCTCTGAGTCAGAATCCATCCTCACCCAGAATCAGCTGCAGAGGAGAAGACAGCAATCTACGATGCAGGTCAGCAATTCTGGTAACACCGATGTGCTGTTGCAGATGGTATGCTGAAATCTCCAAGAGCCATGTTTCAACAGCCAAGTCAATGCTGCAGAAGATTTTGAACTTCAAATCCCAAACTGCTGGAATTCTGCTTTCTTTCGTCCCTCCTGGCATTTCCCAAGAACAGGAATTGTCCGTGTAACCATAAACCACGGAGCTCTGACAGTGCTGGTGCCTTTGCAAAATACCACGTCTGTTCTAATATAATGTAATTGGAAACAATACTGCATAGAATCCCAGGATAGACTCCTCCGTGATTATTCATAAACAGATTTCTCCTGATGAACTGCTTCTTTTAGGGTGATTGGCAGCTCTTCCATTGAATGCTCATGTGGGGTAGGAGACTTTTCATTGCCAAGGGATTCCCCTATTATGAAGAAATATCAGCCTCTTCTTCCATGGGGCTGTAGGGACCTAGGCTATGGTCCAACTTCCAGAGCCGAACAGTAGGGTTGGAATGATTATAACAGAAATTCAGCAAACAGTTTTTAATTTTTTGCAAGTTAACCTAGGTGGTAGCCACATAAAAGGGGTTCTCGGATCTCGTCAAGACCTGCTATGGGGAGTCTCTACCTGCCACCCATTGGGATCTAATATGGTGCTCATGTTGAGGCCAAGCTTCCAATGTGTAGTTCCCACAGGAAGGGTGCCAGTACCAGACTGTTCCTGCCCAGTATGGGACTTGTCCCTTCACTTGGGGAGCCTATCAACCTAGTCAAGTCTTTCCCATAACTGCTATAATCTGAGGCTCTTCCTAGCCAATCTTCTCTCCCTCCTCCTCTCCCTTCCTTCCTTTCTTCGCTATTGTTACAGGTATCAGACCTGCCTCATAGACTGAAGCTTTCTCCATGTCCTCCTGATCCCTGTTCCTTCAGCCTTCACAGGAGGTTAACCCAATCTCTGGCTCATTCTGTACCTGCTTCTCGGAGAACCTGAATGGACCCAACCTACTTAGATCCTATTGCTTTTACAATGTTCAAAGGATAATTGCTGTTGCAGATCCCTTTTAAGCTCTAACTTGGAGGACCTCACGTCCTGGTTTGCCCAATGCAATCCCACTTTATACTTATTGTCGAGCATAATTATTAATAGCTCCCGGCATATTCTCAACGACTTACGTGTTGGATAATACATTATACGGTTACCCCAGCTGTCGCTTATATTTAAAGCTTAGTCTAGTAAAGTGTTTCCCAAAGTATATTTTGCGCAACACAACTCTTAGAAGAAGCTCTAGGGGAAAGAGCTCACTAGACAAACAAATCTGGGAAATATTCCTGTAGGTTGAAAATATACATCCGTGTGTTAAAATCTTAGAGGGGTCCTTCAGTAGGAAACCTTGTTTAACTTTGTTTTCCCTCAATGTTTCCCAAGCTTATTTGGACCCAATACGACATTTTTATCTTGAACTCATAATGCCATTGAGAGAAACGCAGCCAAGATTGAATTCTCTCTGCCCGAAGCTACCCTTAAAAACAGTTCAAAATGTTAGGAGGCTCAGAGTCGGCAGCTGGTTCGCTGAGCGGTTCTGGCTTGATGCGGGCGACAACTGGCCCAGTCTGTTCTGGCTCCAGACTCACCTCTGAGTGTCATTCACATGAGCAACTGTGAGCCACAGAGGCATTTTGGCCCTCAGTCAAGTGAAGTCATTTGGATCTGGATATTGCTTATATTGCTTTTAATAGCCTCTGATTTTACTCATAAAATTTTTCAATTGCAAAAATCCTCATTTTTATTACCAAATTGGGAATGTTGTTAGCAAATCACTCGATCTGGTCGCTAAGGTGATTTCAAAAGGCCCTTTCCATCTGGCCGGTTCTCCTGCTCCCAGCCCTGCCAAAACGATGCCAGAAACCCAGTTTCTCACTTTGGAATGCAGGGGCTGGCTGTTTCCACGTTTAGTGCACATCCAACTCACTCCATCTCTTGGATCACCCACTTGCATCAAGTGCATACATATCTATGCTTTAATAGCAGATGCAGGCTCTTTACGGGATACGTCATGCTGTAAATATCTACATATTCCCTCCAGAGTTTGGCAAAATGTTTTGTGCCAAGTACTTAGTTGAAAGAAAGGATGGAAGAAAAGGAAGAAGAAAGGGAGGGAAAGAGAAAGGGAAGGGGAAGGGGAAGAAAGAAAGAAAGAAAGAAAGAAAGAAAGAAAGAAAAAGGAAGGAAGGAAGGAGAAAGGAAGGGAAGGGAAGGAAGGAAGGAAGGAGGGAAGGAAGGAAGGAGAAAGGAAACGAAAGGAAAGAAGGGAAGGGAAGGGAAAGATGGAAAGAAAGAAGGAAGGGGGGAAGGAAGGGAAGGAGAAAGGAATGGAAAGGAAGGGAAAGGAAGAGAAGGGAAAGGAAGGGAAGGGAAGAAAGAAAGAAAAGAAAGAAAGAAAGAAAGAAGAAAGGAAGAAAAGAGAAAGGAAGGGAAGGGAAGGAAGGAAGAAATAGAGAAACAAAGAAAGAAGGAGGGAAGGAAGGAAAGAAGGAGGGAAGGAAGGGAAGGGGAAGGAAAGGAAGAAAGAAGAAAGAAAAGAAAGGAAAGAAAGAAAGAAAGAAAGAAAGAAAGAAAGAAAGAAAGAAAGAGAAAGGAAAGAAGGAAGAAAAACGGGCAAGAAAGGTAGGTAGGAGGGAAGATTTTACCAACACAAATGAACACTAAAGATGGCTTTATGTTTGCGCTAAAAGACTAATGACATTTGGCTACATTAGTGCTTATGTTCTGTTAACGTCCCCAAATATTTTCCATATGGTAATGAAAACAGATTTTTTTCCCCAGAATTCAGCAAACAAGAAGTGCAAGGAAACAAGGGAAATGAATAAAATACAATGTCTGTTGCTTTTCGGTTAAAGAAATCCTGAAGAAAGAAATCAATTCATTTCAGTCTTACATTATTTTCTGTAATCTTCCAACCAACTGAATTAGACACTAATTATGAATTATACTAAAAGCTATTAAGTATTCTTGATATGTAGGAAAAAAAAGTAGTGTCTAAATAATAATTTTTAAAATCTTCATGTAAGGTTAGAGTTCTCTTGTTGCTCTATAAATACCAAGACTTGCTTTTTAAATAACAAATTCCCTGATTTGAAGAAAACATAATAGTCTAATACATTACTATTATATTATTATTACTACTACTATGTAGTATTATACTCATATTCTTATTCATTTATTACAGAATTTTCCTTACATTGCTATTATACTATTACATTATTCTTATAATTTTATTATTATTAAATCATCCAATGGGATAAAAGAGAATGTCCTATTCATGCTAAATATTCATCTCTTAAAATCAAACTTTTAAAATTAAACAGGTTCTTATCGTGACCTTTAATTTTCCGTCTTTAAAATTTCCGAGGAGTTATTTAAAATATAGTATCAGTTTTCATAAATTTCTGGTTACATTTAATAGAAAATGCCCTAAACAAGATAGCTATTATAGAATATGTAAAATCAACTAAATCCACAAAAACTATCTTTTTGTTTCCTGTTTCCCCACACCCTTTCTCCCCTCTCATTTGGATACTCCACTACTCATATATTGAGCTGCCTGAAGTATTCCCACAGCTCAATAATTATCTTTTCCTGTTTAAAGCTTCTCCCTCTGTGTTTCATCTTGAATAATTTATATTGCCGTGTCTTCGGTTCATGACTCTTTTCTCCTGCAATGTCTAATCTGCCATTTATCTCATCCAGTTTTTTGTTTGTTTGTTTGTTTGTTGATGTTTTTAAATCTCAGACATTGTATTTTTCATCCCTGGAAACTTGATTTGGATCTTTTTTCTTTTATATCTCCCATGTCTCTATTCAACTTTTTTTTTTTTTTTGAGAGGGAGCCAGAGAGAGCACGCGCATGCACAAGCCAAGAAGGGACTGAGAGAGGGAGAGAAAATCCCAAGCAGGCTCTGTGCTGTCAGTGCCAAGCCCCACACGGGACTCGATCTCACGAACTGCAACATCATGACCTGAGTCCAAACCAAGAGTCGGACACTCAACCAACTAAGTCCATGTGCCCCTAGAACATATGGACTATAGTAATAATCACAGTGTTAATGTTCTTGTATACCAATTTTAACATCTGTATCAACTCTGTGTCAGTTTTGATGAATTGGTTTTTCTCTTTATTAGTTGTATTTTCCTTCTTCTTTACCTGTCTGGTATTTTTTTTTTAAATTGGATTTCAACTTTGTTGGCGGTGAATTCCTATAAATATTCTTAAGCTTGTTTCTGGGGCATGGTTAAGTTACTTGCAAATACTTTAATCCTTTTGAGTCTCGCTTTTAATATTTGTTATTCAGGACCAATGTGGTGCTGATGCTAGAGCTGTCTATTCCTCAATATTGAGACAAGGCTTTCCCGAGAACTCTACCTCGTGCTTTGTGAGTTGTACTTACATGATTCCTTTCCCTAACTAAGGGCCAGTTAGTTACTTTCCTTCTAATTCTTTCCCCTGATTTAGGTAGTTTCCCCACCTGTGTCTGCTGTGGGATATACTGATGGAACTCAAGGGACCTTTGGCAGGTCTCTGATGTCCATTCCTCCATTCTCTGTGCAGCCCTCCTTTCTCTGTATCGGTCCTACAGACTCTTCTTGCACTGATCTTCCTGGACTTGCATTTCTATCCTTTCGACTCAAAGAGTCTGATAGGCTCTGCCTGTGTTTTCCCTCCCTCTCCTGCAAAGTCTCTCAAAGTCATAAGTGGGGACAATTGTAGGGCTCACCTTTTGTTTCCCACCTCTCAGGAACACAGCCCTTCATTGTCTGATCTCCAGTGCCTTTTAAAATGTGATGAGACAGTTATGCAGAATCAACTAAATCCAACAAATTATTTTAAAGGCAAAAAGTCAGAAATGTGACTGCTGGTTTAAAATTATGCCTGTCAGGCCGCCTGTGATCCAGCTTTCTGAACTTCCCTCAAAATATGCTGTACGAGAACCTCATATTGGGGATAATTTCAACTTTAGGTCTTTCCTCCCCTTCATCACACTCTCTTGACCAGTGTCATCAGTTTCTGTCTTCCAAAATCCACTCAGAGACTGAGATCACCATGAATTCAACTGGGCAGACAGTAGGTGGAGGTCTGGAAGTACTGTTTTTCCTTCTAGAAAATTCTAGTCTGCCCAAATTGGGTCAAAACCAAAGCATCTATACACTAATGTCCTGGACCTCTCCCTTGAGTCCAAATTGTCTACTTGATATTACTATCCTTGGAAGTCCCAAAGACATTTTGATTTCAGAGGAGTTCCAAATCTTCCCCCACCCCAGGTTGCTGTCCCTCCAGGGTAACCTCATCCTCCAAGAGGCCACACTGTTCACCCAGTTAGTTACCCTAGAAAATCGGTGGTAGTTCTGGATACCTCCCTCTCCCTTAACCACATCCAAGTCTATCAGTCTGTCTCTTCAAAATTTCTTGGAGATACCCTCTGCTCCCGGTCACCACCACCACCCTAGATCTAGCCATCATCACCTCCTCCCTTCTGCAACAGCCTCCGAACCCTTTCCTCCCTGCCCCTTCCCCAACCCTCGCTATTCCAACCTCTCAGGGTGACCTTCTCAAACTACACATCCAACCACAGCACCACGCTGCCTAAAACCCTTTAAAGGCCTCCTATTCATCTTAGGAAAACATGGACTGCATCCCCAACATGCAACCCCAAATCCCCAACATGGACTGCATGGGCTGCATAGGCTCTTGCACTTGGCTTTAGCCGCCTTAGACTTCTTTTAGTCCAAATGTTCCGAGCTCTCTTCTGACTCAGAAGCTTTGCACATTCCATTTCCTCTGCCTGAAATAGTTTTATTTCTACCCGATATGAAGCTAACATTAAATCAACCTTTATTACCTCAGCTTGAGGAAATTTCCACAACTTCATAAACCCTCAATTCTAGGAAAGAGTCCTCATTATGTCACATCCTGCAATTTCTTCTATACCACAAGTGTCACTAGAAGTTACTTATGTGATGATTTGTTTAATTCTTTCACAAATCTCTACAATTCCATGCCTGTTGTAAGAGTGTCTCCAATACTTATAGTGACTGCACAGAGGAAACCCTCAGTAAATACTTGTTACCAAAAATAAATGAATACACTATTTTCAAGAAACCCATATAAAAAATAACACAGGTAAATAATAAAAGAATTGGCAAAGACAGTATTTTTTGTGGAAATAAAGGAAAGTCATTTAAGTACCAAAGCATAATGCCTACTGCAATGCCTCTCCCTTTGAATTAGACTTAGTTACTGTACTTAAATTTAGTTTGTGAAAGTGTAATGTTTTATTTTAAAAACCTGAATTAGTGGGGCACCTGAATGGCTCAGTAAGTCAAGAGACCAACTCTTGACTTCAGCGTAGGTCATGATCTCTCGGTTGTGAGATCGAGCCCTGTGTTGGGCTCAGCGCTGACAGCATGGAGCCTGCTTGGATTCTCGCTCCCTCTCTTTGACTCTTCCCCCTTCTCAAAATAAATAAATAAACATAAACAAAGAACCCTACTGAAATGTTTTTTAAGAACTTGACTTAGCACCTTAACAGATAATAATATATGATTTCTAATACATAGGTATAACATAAAACTATTTATTTCTTTAATGCCACATATGCCATCTAGATTGAATAAGAGAGAAGAAATGTGATGATTAATTTTACGTGTCAATGTGACTGGACCATGGGGTGCCCGATGCTTGGTTAAACATTATTCGGGTTGTTTCTATGATGGTGCTTTCTGATGAGATTTAGTAAACTGACTAAAGCAGATTGCTATCCCTAATATTAAGCGGGCCTCGTCCGATCAGTTAAAGGCCTGAATAGAACAAAAAAAAACAAAAAAACAAAAAAACAAAAAACCCTCTCCCTCAAGGAAGGGAGACTTCCTCCACCCAATGGCCTCCAAACTAAGACATTAGCTTTCTTCCTGCCTTTGGACTCAGACTGAAACAGCAGCTCATCCTGGCTCTCACATCTGCCAGCCTCCAGACCAGAAATCTGCCATCGCTTCTCCTGGTTCTCACGCCTTTGGCCTCAGACTGGAGCTCCACCGTGGGCTCTCTGGGGCCAGCTTGCTGACTCATCCTGCAGACCTTGGGACATGCCAGCCTTCATAATCACCTAAGCCAATCCCTTATAATAAATCTCTTTTTATATACACATCCTATTTGCTCTCTTTCTCTGGAGAAAGATTCTAATACATGGAGGTACCTGTGAAACTAGAAATGCTGGAGAAATAGTAAATACAGAAACTATTTATGGACCTAGAAAAAGTCGCATCCTTAGGCTCTTCGAGGGAGCAGACAGAGGAGACGCTACTGGGAACACAGGGAAGATTTGAAGAGGGACCAGACTGCTGTATGTAATTTAGGGGCACCAAAAAATGGGGGGAAGATCTTAAATATAACAAGTTGTACTAAAAGTCCTCGGGAAGTTTGGGTTCCCTATGTAAAATACCTGGCCCATCATAACTTAATGAATTTCAGTTATATCACTTTTGAATATAAACTCAGCGATTCAGTGATTTTAATTGGAAAAGGTTAATAAACCAGATTATCTGTCACTAAATGCCTCCTTATACTGTCTTCCCCTGAGGTCACATATTCAAACTTTACTGTAAGAAATAGCTGTGACCAGGGCCGCCTGGGTGGCTCAGTCAGTTAAGCGTCCAGCTTCGACTCAGGTCGTGATCTTACGGTTTGTGGGTTCGAGCCCTGCATCGGGCTCTGTGCTGACAGCTCAGAACCTGGAGCCTGCTTCGGATTCTGTGTCTCCCTCTCTCTCTGCCCCTCCCCCATTCATGCTCTGTTTCTCTCTGTCTCAATAATAAATCAACATCAAAAAAATTTTTTTAAATAATAGCTGAGACCGCTTTTAAACGCTGACTCCTGGATTCATCAGCTGGTGATCCGAATTCAACAAGCCTGGGGCAGGGCCAAGAGTCCGTATTTCAACAAGCTCGCAGGAATTTCAGGTGCAGATGACCACTGAGCACAGTCTGGGAATCACTGAGGTGGAACCAATTCACAGGCCTGTGATAACTATACTTTAAAACTGCCACACATAGGATATTGGGATATTCGACTGTAAATAAAATAGCCTTCCGGAAAATACATAAAACTGAGTGATGGGGTTCTTAGCACTCTTAATACTTTTCTGTACTTCCTAACCTCTATGTTGAGATACAGAATTTAAAATTTTTTTAATGTTTGTTTATTTTTCACACACACACACACACACACACACACACACACACACACAGGGGAGGAGCTGAGAGAGAGACACAGAATCCGAAGCAGGCTCCAATCTCTGAGCTGTCAGCACAGAGCCTGACGCAGGGCTCGAACTCACGAACCAGGAGATCATGACCTGAGGTGAAGGCAGATGCTCAACCAACTGAGCCACCAAGGTGCCCTGAGATGCAGGATTTTAAAATCAGGAAGCAACGTTTGACAAATCACCGGTATGTGCTACATTGTTTTTAGCACCTGTTTTGAGTTGTGGGTCTGCTCAGACTAAAAATGAAACCCTGCAAATATGCGAAGGAAAAAAGCGCTAAAATATCAGAAGCGGTTCTGAGCCCTTGGTGGGGGAGAATGACTTTTTTGTTCACCCACACCTTTTCGGCACTCCACTCATTTTTTTTTTTTTTTTTTTGGTGCAGAACATCAACTCTATTTTTAGAAGGAAAGGAGAAAATTTTCTATTCAAAAATTCTCTTCTCAACCCATTTCATAAAGTACTTGACAGTTTGGACAGAAGTACAAGCAAGTCCCCATCACGATTCCCGCTCAGACACTGGAAAGAAAGCGAGGGAAACCGTGAAGGCTGCGAAATCGTTTATTCGTGTGTGTCTCCAACCTCCCTTTTAGGTTACGTTCTCCCTCTTGCCCTGGTGTTCAATCCTTCATCTCACCCCAGGTTCAAGCCCAGTGTTTCCCCACTTTTAAATCCCTCACTCCTATCCAAGCAGAGTAACAGTGAGTATTCTCTCCTTGTCACCCTGAGTTTATTCACACTGACGTGTTAATTCTCCCAGGAGCCCCCTTGTTTCCAGAGAAGACCCACCTGACCCGACCCCCTTACTTCCTCACTTCTTTGCTACCTTTGGTTGAAATAATGAGGGGCCCCAAATGTCACCCTTCTGAACCCCAGAACTCACAGCCTGTCCACCACTGTCGGCCTCGAGGCCACAGCGTTAATCCCATTTTACCCTTTGTCTCCTGTTTAATCCACGAGCAGCTCCAGCCTCCCGGGTCACACTTTCGGCTCCATATTCTAATAATCCTACAATTCTGCATATCCCTCGGCTGTCCTCCCATCTGCTTCACTTTCACTCCTAAAATTCCTGCCACGGTGCTCTTTGGAACTTATGGTCCATTCATTAGCAAAATCCACTATAATCAACCTGTCTCTAAACATGGTCAGTTCTGGGGCGCCCGGGTGGCTCAATCGGTTGAGCGTCTGGCTGCGGCTGAGGTCCTAATCTCTCACGGTTCATGAGTTCGAGCCCCACATGGGGCTCACTGCTGGCAGCACAGAGCCCGCTTCAGCTCCTATGTCCCCCTCTCTCTGCCTCTCCCCTGCTTACACTCTCAAAAATAGAGATGTTACTAAAAATCACTGTGCTGTTCAAAATCACCCTATAAAAACTACAGAGGTCACAGGGAAGATAGCAATGGGGCATAACATTCAAAGACTTCATTGGTGACATGAGAAAAAAAAAACTGTAACCCACTGAAAACAGTACTACGGTTTTACACACGTTAAATGGTTAAGAAAGATGTAGGTATCACAATAAATATGGTAACTTACTTTGGAAAAAACCTAAGTGTCCCTATGGAAGAGGATGCCGGAAGGATTGCAGCTTGTGAGTTACAGTGAAGGGTGGAAGGAGGGTCAGCTGAAATCGGAGGGAAATTTGTAACACCAATTGTGGGTGGGTGTAGCCAGTAACGCGCAGTAAACTGAGGCAGCTGGTAGAGGTTCAAAGTTGTGCCTTTTGTGTATGCCTAATGAGCTCCGGTCCGCCCAGTGCGGTTGTCTCTGTCTCACTTAGTATAGGCACGCCTTGTTCCATTACACTTCGCTTTATTGCACTTCACAGATACTCTGGTTTTTCAAGACATTGAAGGTTTGTGGCTACCCTGCGTCCGGCAAGCCCATCGGCCCTGGTTTTCCACCAACATTTGCTCACTTTGTGTCTCTGGGTCACGTGTTGGTAATTCTTGCAATATTTCAGACATTTTCATCATTATTCTATTTGTCTGACGATCTGCGGCTAGTGATCATTGACGGCTCTATTGTAATTGCTTTGGGGAGCCCTGAGCTATGCCCATATTAGATAGTGAATTTAACTGGTAAGTGTGTGTGTGCTCTGATTGGTCCCCCAATGGGCTGTTGCCCCATTAAAATATGAGCAAAATATGGAGTGAACTCAGTGGATGAAGAAAGAGCTCCCTACCAAAGTCAACACTGGGTAATATATAAACACTGCCAGCAAACCAGTAATTAAGAGAGTTTTCTCAATTGATAAAATGTCTATAAAAACCTTGCAGCTATTATCACTTTTAATGATGAACTATTGAATGTTCTTCTCCTGTGTTGGAAAGACAACCATGATGTCCACTTTTCCCACTTCTGTTCAGTGTTGTGCTAGTGGTTCTAGACAATGCAATGAGGTGCCAAAAAAAAAAAAAAAAGATATGAGGCACCAAAAACCAAAAAAAAAAAAAAAAAAAAAAAAGATATAAGGCATAACAATTGTAAAGGAAGAATTAAAACTGTTATTTAGAGGTAGCATGGTTTTGTATATAGATACTATTCAAGGGATCAACAAAATTGCTAGAACTAATTGAGTTTAACCTGATTGTGGGATACAAGGTCAACACAGGAAAATCAATTGTACCTCCATATACCAGCAGCAAACAATTGGAAAATTAAATTTTTTTAAGTTACCATTTATAATAGCATCGAATGACATTAAAGACTTTTGAATAAATTTAATAAGAGATGTGTAAGACCTCAAAACTGGAGACTATAAAACATTACCAAAATAAATTGAAGAAGACAATAAATGAAGAGATATACAATTTTCATGGAACGGAAGCCTCAATATCATTAAGATGTCAGTTCTCACTAAATCAATCTATAGATTCACTGTGATGCCAGCAGACTAGGCACAGGACAGGGTGGAATTATATTGCTGAGAGTTTTAAATGGCACAGTCTTTTTGAAAACCTGGTAATTTCTGGGGCACCTGGGTGGCTCAGTCAGTTAAGCATCCAACTCTCGGTTTCCGCTCACGTCATGATCTCACAGTTTTGTGACTTTGAGCCCCATGCTGGGCTCTGTGCTGACAGTGCAGGGCCTGCTTGGGATTCTCTCTGTCTCTCTCTCTTGTTCTCTGCCCCTCCCCCACTCACACTGTCTCTGTCTCTCTCAAAACAAATAAAACATAAAGAAAAATTAAAAAAATAAAAGTCTAGCAATTTCTAATGAAGTTAAACCTACAGTTACCCCATGCCCCAGGGATTCTCCTTTTAGCTTGTACCCCAAAGAAATAACTAAATGTGTCCACTAAGAGGCTTGTCCAGAAATGCTCATTAAAGTTTTGTTCATGATAGGTCAAAACTGGAGTCAACTCTGCTGTTCATTAATAAGAGAACGCATAAGCCAAGTATGGTGCACTCACACCGCGGGCCACCGCACAGCAACAAAAAGAAGAACCAATTGGAATATGTTAGAAAATGATCGAATCTCAAAAACATCATCTATTATGATTGAAATAAGCCAGGCATTAAAAAGCACATACTGTAAAATTTCATTTACGCGGAGTTCAAGAATAAGCAAGACGAGCCTGTACTGTTAGAAAACAGACCAGTAGTTGCATCTGGCTGAGTGGGCTCTGACTAGAAGGAGGCCTGAGAGAATTTTCTGGAACAAGGGAACTGTCCTATATATATATATATATAATGGTGGTATTATATATATATGCATACACATATATATGTATATAAAATTCTCAGGCTGTTCACTGAAGATTTGTCTATTTGACTGTATATAAATTGTAGCTCACTTAAGTATCTATCATCTATCTATTTATCTATCTTGCCCACAATATATATATCAATATAAAGTATGAATATATATATATATATATTTTTTTTTTTTTGCTCACACTTCCTATCCCCCTCCCTGCTTTATTTTTCTTTATGACATCAATCCCAGTTTAGCCTACTACATGATTTTTGATTTAGGTTTGGTTTTCACATTATCTATCTCCGCTAGTGGCATGTAAGCTCTAGGAAGGCAGGGCATTGGCGCGTCCTAGGTCTCAAAGATGAGAACATTAGCATATAACAGGCAGTCTTCATTCTTGGAAGAATGAAAGACATCTGAAGTTTTGTATCCCGTACCTTATGTCTCTTCTACTTGTCTTTTTCCTCTAAGACTGTTTTTCGTCTTGTGTCCTTACCACTAGACTCTCAGATGCTGGATCTCCTCACAGTGTTATTCCTATGTGATACCAAGAGCATATCATTTTTACTATCTTTTTAAAGTAAGCTCTATATCCAACATGGGGCTTGAACTCATGACTTGGACATCAAGAGTTGTATGCTCTGGTGCCCCTAGGTGGCTCAGTTGGTTAAGTATCTGACTTTGGCTCAGGTCATGATCTTGCGGTTCTTGGGTTTGAGCCCCATGTCAGGCTCTGTGCTGACAGCCCAGAGCCTAGAGCCTGCTTAGGATTCTGTCTCCTTCTCTCTCTGCCCCTCCTGCACTCTCCTCTGTCTCTCAAAAATAAACATTAAATTATTTTTAATTAAAAAAAAAGTATGCTCTACAGTCTCGGGCCCCTCAAGAATATATCATTTTTTAACACATCCCCTATATCATAAAATTATTTTCAAGAATATCCTTGTGATGAAACAAATAATAATAATGGCCAGAAAAAAATAGAGTGAAAATTCTCTTTGAACTCCCTACATATGCTCATGACAGAAAAACATTGTTAATAAAAGTTGGAGCAAATATTATAAAAAGCAAGGAAAAATGTAATGGACTGATACTTTTAAATTAGATTTATACTTTCATCTTGAAAAATGGAGGAAAGGGGCGCCTGAGTGGCTCAGTCGGTTAAGCATCAGACTTCAGCTCAGGTCATGATCTCACGGTTTGTGGGTTCAAGCCCCGCATTGGGCTCCGTGCTGACAGCTCAGAGCCTGGAGCCTGCTTTGGATTCTGTGTCTCCCTCGCTCCCTGCCCCTCCCCCACTCGTGCTCTGTTGCTCTCTCTCTCAGGAATAAATAAACATTTTAAAAAATGGAGGAAAACTTATACGTACATACTGTTCAATCTTGGTAATTAATAATAAATAACATTATAGACTTAAAGACTCAATGGCCTCACCAAAACTGATCTTTTCTGGGTTTTCATGCAGCAAACAGTATAGCTAGGTTTGTCAACCTATCTGTGCTTACAGGTGATCAAAGCACACTTTATGTTCATTTTATTTCACATAAAGCAACAGATAGAGAAATAGAAAAAGTCTTGAAGTCAAACGTAAGTTTGACAGAAAATTTAAAGATCCTTTTAAATTACAGAAATTGCAACACTGTCTATATATTTGCTTCTTTGGGATAAATTCTAGCAGCATCCAAATGGGTCTGTGGTCTAGAAATTTGAAACAAATCTCCAAGTGGTTGCGTAGAATGACAGATCAAAGCAATTCAGTTTCTATGTCTTTGTCTTTACAATCATCATATCACCGTTCTTTATTTTCAATCCACAGTATAAAATATGCACACTACAAAAATATATAGTTTTACAGGGTTTGGATGCATAGACAGATGGGGTTCTTGAACAAATGGCTAAGAAAGAATTCGTGAGATGCCTTTGGTGCAAAAAGTTTATTAAAGCGGGGTGGGGGGTCAGGACCTGTGAGAGAAAGAGCTGCACTGGGGTTGTGAGGAGTGACTGATTGTATACTTTTGAGTTAGTAGGGGTTAGGGAGAGCATAAGTCTCTAAGGAATTTAAAAGCAAGGCTTTCAGGACCTTGAGGGGCTAGTTACTGTGAAGATAAGGTTACTTTTAGTCTTTAATAAAACAAAAACATTAAGGAAGCAAGGCAGCCATGAGTTGCTTGAGCTCGGTCACCCTCTGCACGTTTCAGGTGTGTGTCAGCGGGCTGCGAGTTGGAAGGAGATTTAGTTTAAGCTACGTTCCTCTTGCCTTTGTTTCCCTCATCACTGACTACAGCAGAGGTGAGCTCCAGACCTGAACTATGACATACTTCCTCTCAATTCCAACATGTTAGCTGAGTCCACGGTCCCTGGGGCGATTATATAACTAAGCCTTTTCGGAATTAATTACGCAGAATCCAATGCATATTACAAAACAAGAAGTTAAGCTTTTCTTATTTGAAGCTTGCGCATATAGCATTAAGACTCAACAGTAAATCACAGCAGTGATAAGAGATTTTGTCTCACCCACCGGGGCATGTGGAAAGCAGTCAAAACCTCTTAGCACAAAGTTTCACCGCCCAGAACATTCAGTGCAGGGAATGGAGTCGTCCTGGGAAGAGAACAGAATCCCAACAGAGGGTGTCAGGGGATTCAGCCCTCGGGTGACAGTGCAGGGCAAATCGTGGGGAGACTGAGGACCTTCGGCTTTGCTGAGTGGGTTCGCCTAATGACGTGCATAGAAAATGGAGCGTAGAAGAGAAGAAATAGTGATTCTGATGCTGAGTCCAGATCCTGGAGAACTCAGAAAATAAAAAGAAGAAAACAGTGTTTAAAATGGCTCTGTGTGCAAATAAGACTAATCACAGTCATTCATGCGAACGAATTGCCATTTTCCCTAGGCATCTTAGAGCATATTAACAATCATCTGCACCACCACATATGTGTCCGTTTACTAAATTTAATTGGACTGTGTGTCCTCTGTCATCACAGTTTATAGCTCATGTAGCCTAACCTAGCCTATCTGCCCATAGGTTTAAAGAATTTAATGGGACATTTGTCCCATGAATTTTGTTCCCCATAAAAGCTGAATTCTAGGAAGCTCTGGGCTTTCCGCAGTTGGGAACTTCATCACTGTTCTCCGCTTTTGTTGATGCCTCTCTCTGTGGCCATCCATCACAACTGCTGCTGTGTGTCCATCTGTTGGAACTCAAGCTAACCTCGAAAGACAAAACGGGCATATCCAGTGTTCCAACGAGAAATTGTTTAGTATTGCTTCACGGCAATTATTCAAGAAGGCAAAAACGAAGCTTCTGAATGCTTGCGTTACTAGCCACCAAGTAAGGCGATGATCAATTATCACTCATAGAGCCACACACATGGCAACCATAGGTTCCAGACTTCCCAAAAGCCCAGATTTCAGATATTCTGTCCTCCAATTTGCAGTTCAGAAAGGGCGGCTTCTGAACTCAGGGCCCCTTGCCTATCCAGCCAGGCATCACTTGAGTAATGGTACTGGAAACAGAGATGAAGGGACTTTGTGGGATGATGGTGCCAACTGCTCTGTAGTGTTGTTTGGTGCTAAACCTCCCTTGGAGAGGCAAATGGGAAGACAGCGACAATGGGCACACCGCCAGGCTGCATCACAGAAGCTGGTCACACTCCGCAGCCATGGACCGAACCTCCACATGCAGACCCAGCTGCGGCAACTCAAGTGCTGTTTCCCCATGTTTGTTATTTCCAAACAAGTGCATGATTTGGGAAACTGTGGTCCATTATCACTAGACTCTCAGACACTGGGTCTGCTCTCAGTGCTATTCCTGTGTGATACCAATAGCATATCATTTTTACTATTTTTTTAAAGTAAGCTCTATGCCCTGTGTGGGGATTTGAACTCATGACTTGGAGATCAAGAGTTGCATGCTGTGGGCACCTGGGTGGCCCAGTTGGTTAAGTGTCTGACTTTGGCTCTGGCTCATGACTTTTTAAAAAATTTTTTAATTTATTTTTTTTATTTATGTATTTTGAGACAGAGAGAGAGAGAGAGAGAGAGAGAGAGAGAGAATCCCAAGCAGGTTCCATGCTCAGTATGGAGCCCCACATGGGGTTCGATCTCACAACCGCCAGATCACAACCTGAGCCAATATCAAGAGTTGGACGCTCAACCAACTGAGCCACCAAGGTGCCCCCAACAAGCAATGATTTTATTTTTTTATTTCTATTTTTTATTTAAATCCAAGCTAGTTAACATATAGAGTAATGATGATTTCAGGAATAGAATTTAGGGATTCATTACTTACATCCCAACAAGTGTCCTCCTTAATGCCCATTGCTCAATTAGCCCATCCCCCCACTCAACACCCCTTCAGCAACCCTCAGTTTGTTCTCTGTATTTAAGAGTCTCTTATGGTTTGTCTCCATCTCTGTTTTTGTCTTATTTTTGCTTTCCCTTCCCTAATGTTCATCTGTTTTGTATCTTAAATTTCACATATGAGTGAAAACAAGTCTTTCTCTGACCTGTTTCACTTAGTATTTCACATAATACACTCTAGATACATCCACATTGTTACAAATGACAAGATTGCATTCCTTTTGATTGGCCCGTAATATTCCATTGTAAATATATACCACATCTTCCAATAGCAATGATTTTAAATGATACTTGTATTAGTTCCCTATTGCTATTATAAGAAATTACCATGAACTGAATATCTTAAAACAATATATATTTATTATCTTCAATTCTGTACTTCAGACATCCAACATGGATTGGTAGGAGGGAACCTGTTTCTTCACCTTTTCCAGCTTTTAGAGGCTGCCCACACTCCTCAGCCCTTGATCCCTTGTCATACTCTGACTTCTGCCTCCATGGTCACATCTCAGATTCTCCCACCTCCTTCCCTTTAGAAGGACCGTAGTAATTAAAGCAGATGCACTCAGACAATCCAAGGTATTACAGGATAATTTCTCCATAGCAAGATGCCTAATATAACCACATCCGCAAAGTCCCTTTTGCCACATAATGGAAAGCAGTCGCAGTTTCCAGAATTGGGAGGTGGACATCTTGGAGGAGATAGGGGTGACTGTTCCGCTTGCCACAATGATCAGAAAACATCAAAGCAAGGAAAAGCATTCTATTTTTTTAAGTTTATTTATTTGTTTTGAGAGAAAGAGGGAGAGTGCATGTGCAAGTGGGTGAGGGGCAGAGAGAGAGAGAGAGAGAGAGAGAGAGCGCGAATCTCAAGCAGGCTCTGTGCAGTCAGTACAGAGGCCCAAGCGGGGCTTGATCCCACAAACCATGAGATCAAGACCTGAGTTGATATCAAGAGTCAGGACGTTTAACCAACTGAGCCACCCAAGTGCCCAAAAGCATTCTTGATAAGTTAGTTGAAGCAAAATATGCAATTGGCATTGTGTGGCATATAAAAATGCACACACGGAGTAGGAAATCAGGTTTAAATGTGAAAAAAGTTCTCTAAAAATAGCAGGATTATGTATGCTTTTCATTCTCCATCACTCTACCTCTAGTCAATCATTTCTTCAATGGTGTATTCTTTTTTTGAGAGAGAGAGAGCGCGCGTGCGTGAGAGAACATGTGAGTGGGGGAGGGCGGAGTCAGAGAGAGAGAGAGAGAGAGAGAGAGAACCTTAAGCAGGCTCCATGTCCAGTGTCGAGTGCACTGTGGGACTCCATCTCGTGAGATCATGACCTGAGCTGATACCAAGATTCAGACTCTTAACTGACAGTCACCCAGGTGTCCCTTTAATGGTATATTCTGGGGGGAGGGGAGGGGGGAAGAGTCGACACTTATCAGAACATACAAAGAGAGTAATTAAAATTAAAAATCAGTAAAGGTTTCCTTTATCTCAACAAATAATTAACTTAGGAGTCCCATTTTCATTCCTGATTTGTAATGAAAAGGAAATAAATAAATGAAGGAAAGCAAAACCCAGATTAGCTGGGTCAGACGGAAGCATAATTATCACTTCAATTTCACCATCCGGTCAAATAAACAAAGGTAGTATAGCTATTCAGAATATTGAAAGAAAGGGCTTTATGAGAATCTAGAAACCTAACCCTGTATGGATTCTTTAGAAATTCTGCTTATCATCTAAACTTCACTATCAATGTTTATAACAGCTCTCTTAAGATTTATTTCACATACCATAAAAATCATACTTTTGAAGTATATAAGTTGTGTTTTTGGGTACACAAGAATACAATAACTGCTACCTAATTTTACATTTTAGCCACCCCCAAAAGAAACCCGATACACATTGGTAGCCACTCTCCATTCCGCCCTTCCCCCAGCCCCTGGCAGCCACTCGTCCACTTTCTGTCTCTATGAATTGATCTATTCTAAACATTTCTCATAAATGGAATATGGCGTCTTCTGTGATTGGCTTCTCTTACATAGCTTAATATTTTCAAGGGTCATCCATGTTGTAACATGGATCAGTATTTCATTAATTTTTATGTCTCAATAACAGTCCATTGTATGGAAACACCTCATTTTATTACCCATTCATCAGTCAATGAACATTTGGAAAGCTTCCATTTGGGGGCTATTATGCATAATGTTGCTATGAACATTTGTGGACAAGTTTTTGTGTAGACATAGTTTTCATGGTCTTCAGTATACACCTAGGAGTGAAATTGCTGAGTCATATGATAACTTTATCTTTTCTTCCTTCCTTCCTTTCCTTCTTTCTTTCTTTTCTTTTCTTTTGAGAAACTGCCAAGCTGTTTTCCAAAGTTGCTGCACCATTTTCCCATCCCACCAGCAATGGAGGAGTTCAATTTCTAGAAATCCTCGTCAATACTTATAATGACCTGTTTTTAAAATTCTAGCAATCTTGGCAGGTTGAACTGGTATCTCATTGTGGTTTTGATTTGCATTTCTCTTATCATAATGATACTGAAACATCTCTTTGTGAACTTACTGGCCATTGTATATCCTCTTGGGAGAAATGTCTATTCAAATCCTCTGCCCATTAGTGTCATTAGGTTATTTGTCTTTTACTTGTTGAGTTGAAAGCATTCTATATATTTGAGACGCAAGTCCCTTGTCAGATAGATGATTGCAAACATTTTTCCATTCTGCGGTCATGTTAATTTTCCAAAACCAAACGGACTCTGGGCACACTTATTGAAGCCTATAACAATGACAGACAACTGATTCTGGCTATTCCTCTCTTCACGTTTATATTTTTCCTCCATTCCTTTCTTTCCTGTCTAAAGTGTAGTGTTACCATTCTGAAAATATTAACGTGATTGTCAAAGACAAATATTACCTTGACATCAAATACATCATGGAGCTCCTCTCTGTAAAGCACTTGCTCTTTTTATCTTGCACTGCTGTTTTTCTTTCTTTGTATATGTAACAAACCAAAAGACAGAGAGAGAGAGACAGAGAGACAGAGAGGTCTTTCTAACAAATGCTGTCGTCTTGTCTGTTACTCATAAAATCGAAGATTATGGCCCATCTTGTAGCTGTAGGCGGTCCCCACGGGGGGCTTCTGTCAAAATGCAGAACAACTGAGGATGAATGTCCTGTTCTGTTAGGGCTGTTTTTCCCTGTTCTGCTGTCAGGGCCTGTTGCTACGCTTTGTAAACATGAAAACCTTTTCCGGAGCCATAATCCTTCACTGTGCAAGTGATCATCTCTATGTCGGCGGTCTCAAAATTTTAATAACGCAGAAGTTTGTACTAAAAGGAACATCAACCAAAATAATTGTCCTGGAATAGGATTAGAATTATCCCAGATACTACTTTTTCCACCTTCTTTTCCTTCTTTCCTTCCTTCCTTCCTTTCTTCCTTTCTTTTTTCTTCTCTTCTCTCTTCTTTCTTTCTTTCTTTCCTTTTCTTTTTGGCTTTGCTCATTGTTTTTCTATCTATCTTCAGACAGCTATTGACATGCTGTCAAACCATGTCACTTCTTTCTTTCATGAGCTTTTCCTTTGACAAGATAACTGTAATCTGGCTTGAGATCTTTATTGTGCTGTCAGTGCTTTTTCACTCCCTGGGCCTTTGTTCAAACCTAAGCTGTTAGCATTTAAGGTCCTCTCCCAATACTCCTAAAAGGCATTCTAATAAAATGGTTTCCATAGAAAGATATATCCTCACTGCCAGGCGGCGGCTATGTTCTTCCTTTGGTGAACATGCAGCGTGAGGTGAAATACTTCACAAGGCCAAGTAAGAGTCTTCTCTGTTGTAAAATCATTAGGAAAGGCTTACGTTAAATTTCTCACTTGTTATTAGGAGTCGTAGGACATTTATTTACTTTTAGGAAAAAATATCCAGGGGCGCCTGGGTGGCTCAGTCGGTGGTTAAGCGTCTGACTTCAGCTCAGGTCATGATCTCACGGCTTGTGAGTTCGAGCCCTGCATCGGGCTCTGTGCTGACAGCTCAGAGCCTGGAGCCTGCTTCAGATTCTGTGGCTCCTTCTCTCTCTGCCCCTCCCTTGCTCATGCTCTGTCTCTCTCTCTCTCTCTCAAAAATAAATAAACATTAAAAAAATCCTGAAAGCCTATATAGCTGATTCCATTGTCATTTCTTTATACTAGACTCTCATTCATATAAAATTATCAGGAAGTTCCACTGTGGCTTGTGAATTTGGTTAAGCTAAATTATTAATGCGACAATGAAATGGATTGTATTTGGACATCTGAATAGTGAATATTACATACCTAGTAAGCATTTTTCAGAACTATTAATAACATGAAATTATGCTTGTTATTGAGAAAGCAGGATGTACAATTGTAGGTTCATTTTGGTAGCCATTATATAAATAAAAATGCTTTTAAAACATTGAAAAGATATACCTGAAACTAATATAACACTGTATGTTAACTATGCTGGAATTAAAATGTAAAACAAACAAACAAACAAACAAACAAAAAACATTGAAAGGAAATACACTAAAATATTAAGTGCATGACAGTATCCATGATTGTTTTCTTTGTTTGTCAGGAATTCCTCAGTGTTCTGCAAATGCATTTTTCATTGATTCTCAGATGCCTCCTTTCCCATGTAGCAGCAGTGAGATAGGGACGCACCCTACAATCCCTCTCTGCCATGCAGCCCTAGGACACGGTCATCATGGTTTGTGCACAAATATCCAAACTGTAGACCGAGTGCCTGCAGTTTGTAAGACTATCCCAAGGTCGAGTAGAACACTCATTTAGCAACCCTGTATTGATAATACCCTTGTTCTCATGGAGGACGGAATCACATGGAAAATAAGAAGATTTTAAGTTTTCTCTAAATGGCAAAACTTATTTAGAGGAATTGTGCTATCAGCTGAAGAAGTTTTAATAGTGCCCTGACCAATTTATTTTGCTCATTAGAGTTCTTTGTGCATTCTTATGTATGCACAAGAGGGATGTATGATTTTTTATTTTTATTTTTTTTATTTTTTTATGTTTATTTCCTATTGAGACAGAGAGAAACAGAGTATGAATGGGGGAGGGGCAGAGAGCGAGGGAGACACAGAATCCGAAGCAGGCTCCAGGCTCTGAGCTGTCGGCACAGAGCCCAGTGCTCGAACTCACAAACCATGAGATCATGACCTGAGCTAAAGTCAGACACTTAACTGACTGAGCCACCCAGGTGCCCCTGATTTTTTTAAATCTCTGCAAAAATAAGCCTGAAAGAGTCTTTTTCTAAAAACAAAGTTTTTAAGTGATGATCAAATTGGGAGATAGCATATTTGAAAGCATATTTTCCCTCTTAGGAGGATATACACTCATACTGCCTACAGTCTATTATTTCTCTGTAGGGAAGTGGTCTGGGGCCGATACAGTCCCTGTGTGACAAGGTCACCTAGAGATTTTGGCTTCTTCAGTCTTGTTACTCTTCCATCCCTAGGGTGTTCGTCTCATCTACATGGCTCATTCATGTGCCAGGAAGCAGGAAAAGGAAGGTGAGCAAAGAAGTATGCCCCCTCCTTTAAGGATGTAGCCTAGGCACATGGGCCTGAACTAGGCACATGACCCACCTAGCTGGCTGCAAGGGAGGATGAGAAATGTTATCTATACTCTGTATTAAGGGTCAACAAACATATTTCTGCAAATGGCCAGGTAGTAAATATTTTAACCACCTAACATCTCCATTGCATTTTCTTCCTCCTCCTCTTCTTCCTCCTCCTATTCCTCCTCCATTTCCTTCTCCTCTTCCTTTTCCTCCTTCTTTTCCTTCTCCTTCTTCTACCTCTTCTTCCTCATCTTCTTCCTCTTCTTCCTCTTCTTCTTCCTCTTCTTCTTCTTTCTTTTCTTCTTCCTCTTCCTCTTCCCCTTCCTTCTCCCTTCTCCCTTCTCCCTCCTCTCTCCTCCTCCTCCTCCTCCTCCTTCTCCTTCTTCTTCTCCTTCTCCTGCTCCTCCTTCCCCTCCTCCTCCTCCTCCTCCTCCTCCTTCTTCTTCTTCTTCTTCTTCTCCTCCTCCTCCTCCACCTCCTCCTCTTTCTCCTCCTCCTCCTCCTCCTTCTTCTTCTTCTTCTCAACAACTCCTTTACAATCGCTAATTTTATGTGTCAACTGTCCTGACTGGGCTAAGAAATGCCCAGATAGCTGGCAAGACATTACTCCTGGGTTATGTCTGTGAGGGTGTTTGTAAAAGAGATTAGCATTTGATTTAGTAGACTGAGTAAAGAAGACGTGGGTGGGCACCAACCAATTCATTGGTGGCCTAAATGGAACAAAAGGCAACAAATGGAACAAGAAGGCAAAGGAGGGGCAAATTCTTTGTCTCCCCTCTCGAGCTGGAACTCCATGTTTTCCTGTCCTCAAAAGCCAGAGCTCCTGGTTCTCAGGCTTTTGAACTCAGACTGAATTATCCTGTCAGCTTTGCTGGGTCTCCAGGCTGCAGATGGTGGATGGTGGGGCTTCTCGGCCTCCACAATCTTTGAGCCAACTCATATGTACATATACAGAGTTCTCTGGGGAACTCCAATACACGCTTACAACTATAAAAAAAACATTCTTAGCTTGTAGGCCATACAAAAACAGACAACAGGCCCATTGTATGCCAATCCCTATTTCAGATAGTCATGTGCATAGCTGCAAATCTAGAGTATTCCATTACTACAGAGTATTCAGGAGTGGGGGGGAGGTATGAAAATATATTGAAGAATAACTATCCCTGTTATAGCATATATTTGTGTTAAGATAGTTGTAAAAGTTTAAGACAACCACTAACTTTAAATAATAAGGGAGATGCTCGTGACATATGTTTAAAAGGCAAGTACAGGGGCAGCTGGGTGGCTCAGTCGGTTAAGTGTCCTACTTTGGCTCAGCTCATGATCTCGTGGTTTGTGGGTTCAAGCCCCACATCAGGCTCTGTATGAAAGGCTCAGAGCCTGGAGCCTGCTTCAGATTCTGTCTGCTTCTCTCTCTGCCCCCCCCCACTCATGCTCTGTCTCACTGTCAAAAATAAATAAATGTAAAAAAAATTTTGATAAAAATAAATAAAAGGCAAGTACAAAGTTTACTGAATATTTTTAAAGCCCTAAGTACAAAAATTACACATGGAAAGAAACCTGAAAGAAAATGAACTAAAAATATTACTATTAACTCTCTTTGGTTGATTTGCTTCTGTGCTATTTCATACAATTTATCTTCCTATTTATCTCAGTAGCAACAAGTTTATTGTAATGAGCACACATGACCATTTAAATGCAAATTTTTAAAAAGTAAAAAAGTCAATCATTTATACTATCTCCTCATTCATATAGAAGGATAAATCCATAGTTTTCATTTCATGTGATTTATGTCATAGTGATGTATTTAAAATGTAATATCTGTTAAAATTTCAGAGGGGTGCCTGGGTAGCTCAGTCAGTTAAGTGTCTGACTCTTGATTTTAGCTCAGGTCATGATCACATGGTTGTGAGACTGAGCCCTATGTCAGGCTCTGCACTATCACCATGGAGCCTGCTTAAGATTCTCCCTCCCTCTTTCTCTGCCTCTGCCCCACTCGCTCTCACTTTCTCTCTCTCTCTCTGAAAATAAAAATAAACATTAAAAAATATTTTTTTCAGAGCTGGAAGCAACTTAAAGTCATCTAGTTCAACTCCTATAGAAGATTTTAAGTTTTCAACAGTTTAACACTAGAAAAAGATGACTTTTGTTCTTCAGTTATTATGTGCAGAAATCAAATGTAATTTCTCATCACTGGTTTGAAGGCAAAGTGCTCAACAATGAAGGAAAGAATATTCTAATCAGTGGCTCTCAGCAAAAACTCACTCCAACCCTTGTGGGGGAAATGGAGGTGGGGCTGCTTACACTGGCACAGAATTGGGGAGCACTGGTGACAGCTGGTTGGTGGGGATCTGGGAAGCTGGAGCCCCTCCAATTTAAGGAGATGCTTCCCTCACCAGCAGTGGTCCTATATTTCATGTGACTTTCATGTAGACGAAAACCGATTAAACAATTATCTGAGCTTAGGGCTCCTGGGTGGTTCAGTTGGTAAAGCATCTGACTCTTGATTTTGGCTCAGTTTGTGGGATGGAGCCCAACATCTGCTTCCATGCTGAGCGTGGAGCCTTCTTAAGATTCTTCCTCTCCCTCTCCCTCTGCCCCTCTCCTGCTCATGCATATGTGCTCTCTCTCTCTCAAAATAAATAAATAAACTTAAAAAAAAAAGATTTCCTTAAAAAAAGGAAAAGGTATACCTATATTAAAAAAATTATCTGAGTGGGGTGCCTGGGTGGCTTAGTCGGTTAAGCATCCGACCTCGGCTCAGGTCATGATCTCGCAGTCCGTGAGTTTGAGCCCCGTGACGGGCTCCGTGCTAACACCTCAGAGCCTGGAGCCTGCTTCGGATTCTGTGACTCCCTCTCTCTCTGCTCTTCCCTCACTCATGCTCTGTCTCTCTCTGTCTCAAAAATGAATAAACGTTAAAAAAATTTTTTAATTATCTGAGCTTAGAACTTAACTCAGATTTACATGAAAACCAAATTATGTTTTTGCACACGTGTATACACTGAATTTTCTAGAAGAGCAGTTACCCTATTTGAGGGAAACTTAAAATTTGATGGTTTTTTTTTTTTTTGGCAACTTTGCCAAGAGTTGGTTACCATATTAGAAAATCGTATCACTGGTATCAGCACCGCACATATTAGCTAAGTCGCAAATGCAATACCCCTGAATCTGCTGTATTTGTAGCTATCACATTCATGGTGAACTTACACAGAAGGGCAGACACCTGATCCCATTATCTTTTCTGGTATTGTTATGCCCAAAATTTACATATGAAATGCATGTTATTTAAATGATTATCTTTTTATGTATTTTGATCTTCTGACCTCCTATGGGAAACCTATGTGTAAACTAAGAGTGATTTTAGATAAGCTTATGGGTCTCTAATTGAAATCCTCAAAAAAGTAGAAGACAACTTGGCCAGGTGAGTCCAAAACTAACTGATTTTTATTTCTGTGGAATTTTATTCCCACCAGTTTTTCTCGGGCTCCGTTATGTTACTGCTTTCAAAAGGAGGATCGTCTGAGCTAGACTAAGATCCAAGATGGCTTCACTCACTTGACTGGCCGGTGGTGCTGCCTGTGGGATGGAGTACTTTGATTCTCTACCACATGGCTTCTCATCCTCCTCCACATTAAAGTGACTTCACTACCTGTCTCAGGTAGTGTTTCAAAAGAATGAAGGCTGAAACCACAGCAGCTCTTGCGATCTACGACTCAGGAATCAATCTATTCAAAGAAATTTTCTTGCATATAAATCTTCCCATTGGTCACTGGCCTTCAATCAAAGCCATAGGAAATAAGGCAAATCTCTTTTTCAAATAAAGTTTTTCAACTGTTTGAAGAGAGCTGTAATACGACGTGTACGTCTTCTCTTCCTTTGTTCTTTTTGTCATTTCTCAACTTGACTTGTTAACTTTATTCTAGAATTATATAATACACCAGAGCAAATACTTCTACTTTTCATTGAGGTATGAATACACTCAGTAAATAATGTTGAGTGTACAACTCAGTGAAGGGTTACATCTATTTATGTTTATGCAACATCACCCATATCAAGATTTATAAAACATTTCTAGCATACCACCAGCTCTTCTGTGCTTTTCCAAGTAAGTTCTCCACTCCCAACAGTGCCAACCACATTCTGATACCTTTCATCATGAGTGGTTTTGTCTGTTCCTGAACTTCATATAAATAGAATCATACTGTATTTATTCTTTTGTGTCTGACTCATGGAACTCAGCATAATGTCTATATGCATCATCGATGTTGTGGGTAGCACTAGTTCATTCTGTGATACTGCTATGTCAAATTTTATATTCTATGAAAACATCACAATTTATTCATCCATTCCTGTTAATGGATATTGGGTTCTTTCCAGTTTTAGAGTCCCATAAATAAAGTTGCTGAAAACATTGGTGTATGTGTTTTTTTTTTTTGGTAGACCTATCCATTCATTTCTCTTGAGGACATAATCAAGAGCCTCTGGAATATACTGCTGGCTTTACAGAGCCACTCCCAGCAGCAGTGGACGGAACAGAGAGCCCAGAAATAAACCCACACATAAATGGTCAATTAATTTTTGACAAAGGAGCCAAGAAGATATGGGGAAAGAATGATCTCTTCAATAAATGGGGCTGGGAAAACCAGACAGTCACATGCAAAAGAATGAAACCAGGCCACTATCTTATGCCAGACACAGATAGATTAAAGTCTTGAATGTAAGACTTGAAACCATAAAACTTCTAGAAGAAAACATAGTTGGTAAACTCCATGACATCAGTCTTGATATTGAATTTTTGGATCTCTGGCTCCAAAAGCAAGGGCGACTAAAGCAAAAGTAAACTACTGAGATTATATCAAACTAAAAAGCAAGGAAAACCACTAAGAAAAGTAAAAGGCAACCTGTAGAATGAGAGAAAATATTTGCAAATCGTATATCCTATAAAGGGATAATATCCAAAATATATAAAGAAGCAAACAACTAAATAGGAAAACAAACAAACAATGCAATTTAAGAATGGGCAAAAGGTCTAAATACACATTTTTCCAGGAAAGACATACAGATGGGCCATAAGCACATGAAAAGATGCTCAATATCACTAATCATCAGGGAAAGGCAAATCAAAATCACAACGAGATATCACCTCACACCTGTCAAAATGGCAAAAATCAAAAAGACAAGTAATAACCAGTGTTGGCAAGGATGTGGAGAAAAGAGAACTGTCACGTGATGTTGGTAGGAAAGTAAACTGGGGTGGCCATTATGAAAAACAGTATAAAATTTCCTCAAAATATTAATAGGGCTACCATATGATACAGTAATTCTACTCCAGTGTATTTATCCAAATAAAATGAAAACACTAATTTGAAAAGATATATGCTCCCGTATGGTCATTGTAGCATTATTTGCAAATAGCCAATATGGAAAAAACCTAAGTGTTCATCTATAGATGAATGGATAAAGGTGTTCTGTGTGTATATATATATATATATATATATATATTACTTTACATCTTTACATGGATAAATATGTTGTCTCTCTCTATTCTCTCTCTATAATGTCTTATATATATATATAATAGAATATTACTCCACTACAAAAAAGAAGAAAATCTTGCCATTGTGACAACATGGATGGACCCTGAGTGTATTAGGCTAAGTGAAATAAGTCAGCCAGAGAAAGACAATACCGTATGATTTCACTTACGTGTGGAATCTAGAAAACAAACAAACAAAACAAAACAAGTAAAAAAGCAAAATTCACAGGAAACAGATTGGTGATTATCAAAAGGGAAGGCGGTTGGAGGTGGGTGAAATGGGGGACTGAGGTCAACTGTATGGTGATGGGTGGTAACTAGACTTACTGTGGTAATCACTTTGTAGTATATACAACTATTAAATTATTATGTGTACACCAGAAACTAATACAGTGTTACGTTCCAATTTTACCTCATTAAAAAAGTGTTTTCAAATGGCCTAAAAAAATGTTTGTGGAACACATAGAGGTAGTAGAAACTATATCACATGTTAAATTAACAATTAGGGAGTTTAATTCCAATTTTTTCTGTTGGTCCATATGACTCAACTTTTATCTGCATTTGTATCCTTGGATGTTTAGTAGGAATGTTAGTGACCTGTTACATTTGGCCACGATGAAGAAAAAACTAAGATTATGTCCTCTAAATCACAAGACAAATCTAAATTATTATCTGATTAAAAATGAATGATTTGGGGGGCACCTGGGTGGCTCAGTTGGTTGAGCATCTGACTCTTGATTTCAGCTCGGGTCACGATCTCACGGTTCATAGGATCAAGCCCCACATCGGGCTCTGTGCTGACAGCATGGAGCCTGCTTGGGATTCTCTTTCTCTTTCTCTCTGCCCCTCCCCACCCCCTCTAAAATAATTTTTAAAAAGGAATGACTTTTCAGCCAGGTTGATTTCCCTATTCCGACATCTGAGGTTGCTAAAACTACCTTGGAGGAGCCTTGTGGCAGTTTGAAAAACAAACAAACAAACAAACAAACCAAAAAAACCCAGCAATTTCACTGAAAAGTGTGAAGTTGCTAAACCCATTATTTTCGGAGCATGAGCCTAATAGAGTAGCACAAAACCGTACCTTTCCTTTTCTGTGACACAGCTGTCATCTTCGCTTTGACCATGGCTGTTAATTTAGTCTATGACTACTTCAATTCCAGCTGAGCAAAATAAACTGTAGTTCATTAAAATCCATTTCTCAATTCAAACAACTGCCAACCATACAAGCTGTCCCAGCAATTAAGGAAATGTAAAGTGATCCCCCACAGAGAGGAATGAAGTCAAGACCGAAGCTAGGCCAACAAATCATTTTCTCCTTACAGCTTCCCAGAAAAGCTTTGGCAGGGAATTCGACCAGACCATGAACTAGAATAAATAGATGAAGGTTTGTTTGTATCACGCCTCTATATATTCACCACACGAAAGGACTTTTCTTCCCCCCCACGCTGACTCTACCAGATCCTGGATTCTGTCCAGATTCCATACACTTCCGATAACTTGCTGCAATCAAGTGTTACACTATCAAGAAATCTGGAGAGTCTTAAGAATGATCACAACATTGGATAGATCACGTCCACACCGCTTTACTTCTGAATTCCCTTCATTATAAATTCAAATAATTCTCAAGCAGCTATAATTCTGCTTTTACGATGCCATCTCATACCCAAACTATACATTTTTTGCACTTGAAGTAGTTCTTTTGTGTCTTTCAGCATAAGAAAATATGAATTCTACACACAGCTTTTGCAGTGTTTATTTTTAAAGTCATTTATTCTACGTTTTCCTGAAAAAAAATTATTTTATTAAACACCACACTGCTACCATCCTGATAGCATTGTTTTCCATGTCCTTAATTTTAATACCTCTCTGGGTTGTTTGCTTGATTTGTCTTAGAAAAAACGTGAGAACTTGAACTGACTTCATCGCCATGAATGACTCACTTTGAAACCTTGTTTAAACGAGACATTAATAATCAAATACAAATTAGTGCTCTATCAAGTCTGATCATTCAGAAGCTGCTAGGAATCCATGAAGTCAATACAGAAATGTAGAATTGTGGTTGCACCCCAATTTACCACCTACTACGTCTGCCCCAAACCCCACAATTTCTCACCACTCCCCTCTGTCCTTCCTTACCTCCTCTTTTTTTCTGCTGCAGACACAGACACCCCTGCACACTCATCTGTTATTTGAGAGATTTAAATCAACCCAATAAGAAAAATGTATGCTGAAAATTAAGTGGCCAATTTCTTCTTTCATATCCTACACATCATTCCTCCATCTCTGGATATCTTTCGACTACCTACTGCAGTCTAACGACTGCAGAATTGACACAAAAATAAACATGCACGGGCCCCTGGGGGGGCTCAGTCAGTTAAGCATCTGACTCTTGGTTTCGGTTCAGGTCATGATCTCATGGCTCATGAGATTGAGCCTGCAGAGGGCTCTGAGCTGAAATTGGAATCCTCTCTCTCCCTCTCTCTCTCTGCCCTTCCCCTCTTTCTCCCTCTTTCTCAAAATAAATAAATAAAACTTTAAAATAAATAAGATAAACATACAGACCAATGGAATAAGACACAAAGCCCCAAATAGATCCTACTCTGTATGAATTTCTATGGTGTCAAATAATAGAAACATCACAAAGGAAAATGTAAAGTTTGTGTACGCCAAAATACTTGTGTTCCCTGGCAGGGGTTGGGGGGGGGCAGGCGGGGGAAGTTGTGGAAAACCTACAATTACAGGACAAAATGAAGAGGAAAATAAATTGCAGTAAAACTAATAGGCAAAAGATAAATATCTCTACCAGAGAAACAGCTCTTTCAGATGCATCAAGAAAACATCAAGAATTCCATAGACACAAAAAATGTGCATCTTAGGAATCAATATTAAGACAGCTCTGAAGTACCATTTAACCTATTAAATTAGTTTCAGAAAACATTTTATAAATGCTGGTGAGGCCCAAAAAAAGGGTAACGTTAATAGCACTGAATATTAGTATAAACTTCTGGAAAAGTAACATGACAAAAAATGAGTCCAGAATTATTAAAACATTCATTCCATTGAACCCAGTAACGCAATTGATCGATATTCTAAGAAAATAATTCAATAGAAGCAAAAACTATCTGCTGAAATGTGTTCCCTTCAGAATTATTTTTATAATAATGCAACTGTATAATGATAAGAAAACAGTTTAACACATGAAAATATTATCCGCTAGAACTTGCTCACTGCAGCCTAATTATAGTGGTGGAAAAGGAAAAGCCTAGAGTCAGATTAATATCCCAAAAGGGTAAATGATGTAAATAATCAGTTTCATGAAATACAATATCGCTGTTTTAAATGGTAATTATAATTGCTATGCATAGATCTAAAAATGATATCGGTAGAAAATTATGTGATTATGAATATATGAAATTATAGAGTGGAATTATGGGCTTTTTCCCCCAAATCTTCTTTGATTTAAAAAAAAAGTCTTGGGGAGGAACACCTGGGTGGCTCAGTGGGTTAAGCGTTTGACTTTGGCTTGGGTCATGATCTCACGGTTCATGAGTTCCAGCCCTGCGTCAGGCTCTGTGCTGACAGCTCAGAGCCTGGAACCTGCTTTGGATTCTATGTCTCCCTCTCTGTGCCCCTCCCCCACTCGCACTCTGACTCTCTGCCTCTCAAAAATGAATAAACATTTTTTAAAAATTTAAAAATATCGTTTAAAAATTTTGTTTATTTTGGGAGAGAGAGGGTGCGCATGCCCATGCGTGCATGAATCGGGGAGGGGCAGAAAGAGATGGAGAGAGAGAGAAAATCCAAAGCAGGCTCTGTGCTATCAGCTCAATGCCCAACACAGGGCTCAAACCGACAAACTGTGAGATCATGACCTGAGCTGAAATCAAGAGTCCAACACTTAAACGATAGAATCACCCAGATACACCTAAAAATATTTTTTAAAAATAAAAATAGGGGCCCTTTGTAAATAGGTCTATAGAAACCTTATAGTGAAAGCAAATTTTCCTTCGAGACATACAAAGCCTTTTCACCAACTTGTTTCCACTTCTTTTGGGGCACCAGCATCCGTCACAGTCTGCTTTGACTATGTGACAAATGGAACACCAGTGACTGTCACTGCCCCATCTGGCCCATCACTTCCTGCATGTGAATCTGTGTTTCTCCTTAGGCCCCGCTAGCTCGATATCGTCAGGCACATGACCTGGGAGGCCACATGTGAAATGTGGGACAGCCGTGAGCTAGAAGGAGACTGGGTCCCTGAGTTTCTTTTGGCAGCGAGTTGCATACGGACCCATTTTTGGCTGACAGTAAACTGCTGTTTATCTTGGGGAGAGTATCCAGCCCTCCTACCTCCTGACTTTCAGTTTGAGGATTTCTAATTCGTTTTCGCAAGGGATTAGGAGGAGAATTGGATCCCAGTCAGGCAAAGGTTCCAAGTTAGAATTTTGTAGCTCCCATGCAGAGAGTCCCGATTCTACTCTCTCCCCTTCAATGACAGCTTTTCTGTTTTCTCACCTGATATGCCTCTTCTTCCGGTTTAGATTTTAGTTTTTCCCCTGATCAAAAGCTCAGAATTTTGGTGTCAAAGGTACATGCCAACGAGCATTTGAAAATATCCTTCCCGACATCAGAAGGAAGAAGGAGCATTCGTGGCTGACCATTCCATGGCCAAGTAGAGCAGGTGGGCGCTTGGCAGACAAGGGTGAGTCGTCTAGCAGTGAAGGCCAAGCAGAGGCAGAGGATTTCCGAGCGCATGTCCATGGGGTGCATTCGTATGCCAGAATTTAGTCCCTGAGCCTCTTACGGTTCAAAGAGTTTAAATGTCAGTGTGATTACAATCAGTCAGTTGGTAGGTCAGATGAGAGCTTGCCGTCCCTGTTCCAAAGGCTGGGAATTTCCCTAGGGACCTTGTAATTGTAGTTTAAGACTGCTTGCCCTCGACGGTGGGAGGGTCTCATGGAGCTGGCGAGATGACTTAAGTATCTTTAAACAGAAGTAAGGAATAATAAATATGAACTCTTAAGCAGTAAAAAAAAATGGTTTTTAAATTTAAAAATCACAAATTGTACCATGAACCTTACCTGATACAAATAAAACAGAAGCGTGTGACTTTCAGTCTGTAATCAACTTTTCGGTTCAATTAGTCTAATCACAGTAGGTATGTGATCAGAGGAAAATCTTGTTTATTCTTCAACTTAACCTACAATATTCGAGAGCTTTTAAAAAAAAGTGCTATTAAAAAGCACCTGAATTCAAAGTAAACTTTATTTATTTCCGGAACATGTTTTTATGTTTCTTTGTTTTTGAGAGACAGAGAGACAGAGTGCAAGCTAGGGAGGGGCAGAGAGAGAGGGAGACACAGAATCCCAAGCAGGCTGCAGGCTCTGAGCTGTCCGTACAGAGCCAGATGTGGAGCTCGAACCCACGAACTGCAAGATCGTGATCTGAGTCGAAGTCAGATGCTTAACCAATTGAGTCGCCCGGATGTCCCTCAAGGTAAACTTCAAATATGGCAACCCATAAGCATTGCCTGACCCTCCCCTCCCTACAGGCCCCATTCCATCATGATGTGCCCTATCAGAGTGACCAGCAAACATTTGTTTCATGTCTCCTTCATGACCCAAGCTCATCCATATCTCCGTCCTCATCTTCTGTCACTTCTCAGAAGAGAACCTGTGTAGAAACCACACAGAACTACTTGATGTTTTCTACCCCACATCCCTCCAGAATTGCATGCCTCAGTCTGGCCTTTGCCACGTACATGAAATCTTCATAATCCTTCAATCCTTCAAGACTCACCTCCAGCCCTAGTACACACTTATGGAATCTAGTCTTCTGTCGATGGAACTCATTCATTCATTCATTCATTCATTCAATAAGCATTTCAGTACCTACTCTGTGCCCAGCTGTTCTAGATGTTGGAAATGCAGCAAAGATAGAAAACAAAAAGACTAAGCAGTCTGGCCTCCTTGAGTTAACAGTCTATCGAGGAGACACAAACTATATAGATATGTAGTTTGCCGAGTGCTAGGGAAAATTAAGGTGGGATATAATGGATAGAGAATACAGTGGAGAGAAGAGGGTTGCTATTTCACAGTCTGGGAAGACTTCCCTGAAAAAGTGACGATTTGAGCAAAAACTTAAAGGGAACACAAGGGGTAACAGCAAGTGCAACGGCCCTGAGGCAGAAACATGGATGGCATGCTCCAGGAACAGCAAGGTGTCAAGTGTAGCTGGAGCAAAGTAGCAAAGGCGAAGGAGGAAGAAGGCGATTGTGGCTGTTGGGGAGAAGGAACAGATTACGCAGAGCTCCTAGGCTGTCGTTAGAATATTGGACGTACTCTGAGCAAAGTGGGGAACGACCAGGTTTTGAGAGGAGGGATGATATGATTTTACTTTGGGTTTAAAGATAACTGTGCTATGCCAGGAGCAGACCAAAGGAAGCCCGGCTTGCCTTGGGGGAAATAGGAGATTTGGCACAATGACTCAGGCAAAAGAACACGGTGGCCAGACCCGGAATGGTACTAGCACAAACACGAAATGTTTGTATTCTGGATATATTTTGAAGGTCAAGCCAACAAATTGTGAGTTATGAGAGGAAGCGATCTATCAATGATGACTTTAGGTGAGAGGGACAGTGCACTAGAATGGCTGTTCACAGATATGGAGGACTCCACTAATGTGTATCTTCGGGGGAAATCTAGACTGTGTCGTCTGTATTTTCTGTCTGTGTTAGATGGTAAGTTCATGTGTATAACTTAGATGGTAAGTTCATGTGTATAACTTATATGCTTCCAAATTCTGAGAATTATTTGATCGTGTACCTTTTCCTCTTTCACTTCTTCCCAGTCACTGACTCTGAAGCTTCTTTTTCTTTTTTTCTTTTATATTTTTATGATTTTTTAAATGTTTATTTGTTTTAGAGCAGGGGAGGGGGCAGAGAGAGAGCGGGAGACAGAGGATCCGAAGCGGGGTCCTCGCTGACCGCAGAGAATCCGACGCGGGGCTCGAACTCACAAACCCTGAGATCATGGACCTGGGCTGAAATCAAGAGTCAGACTCTTAACTGACTGAGCCACCTAGGCACTCCTGAAGCTTCTTTCTCAGCAACATCTCAGATGTCGCACCCACCTTCACTTCTCCTCTTGCCTTTCTTCAGTTGAGGCTCTTGGGACTCATTGTTTAGGGACTCATTGTTTACCATAAGGCTGCAACTTCCTAATTGGTTTCCAGCCTTCGATGCTCTGCTCTTCCGGTCTCTGCCATGATGATGAAAACACACAGATGGAATGGTCCCCACCGTGTTAACCAATCTCTGATGGCCTTTGCCTGCCTGCCGAACGAAGACCATGCCTCTCCTCTGGGCAAGAATGCTCCCAGCACGCTTTCTCAGCCTTGCATGCACAACATGGCCCAGCACATGCCCCTTGCTGCTGGGTACATGCTCCCGGTCTCAGATTTTTGGGTTTGCACGGCCCCCTCTTCTGGACCTGCCCCAGTCCCAAACTCACTTCTAACTGTGCATGTTGGAATGTTTCCAATCCTTTTAATATCCATTATTCCAACAGCTTCAAGCCTCAGTCAATAAGAACTAATCTTTTCCTCTCCTACATATTCACACCCCTTTGGGCTCCTGCTTAGCACCTCTGTACTGGTGATTTATGTATGTTTCTATATCTCCTTTTGGATAGTCGCCAACTGTATGAGAATGCAGAATTCATTTTATTAACCACATCTCTACGGTTTTCAGCAGAGCACTGCTCAGAATAGATCCACAATAAATATTCGTAGTAGGTTTAAATAGCAAATTTCGACTTGCCAGGAACACGGCCTTAATATTAAGAAAAGATTTGCAGAGTTTTCAGTTGGTCCCCACCCACACATACCCGGGACACGCAATTATTCTGTAAACGCATTTTCTTTTATAGGATATTATTTATTATCATAGTCTGTTTAGAACAAAACCACCACAACAATGTATTTTAAAGGTCATATTCAGATAGTCTCAATAAATATAAGCCTCTCCAGAGTAATATTTAGAAAACATTGTAAAATAAATTAGATGTTTGGTTCCTCTGAGACTGAGCGTGTTTTCATTTTTGTGAGCCAATAAGAAAAATATTGATTTTTTTTCTTTCTTTACTGGAAAAAAAGAGTCTTTAAAATACATGAGGCAAACAGCTTCCACACTGCAGAAAGCCAGATGTCTAAGGGCACTGAGATGGAGAATTAGTATTGCATCTCCTAACTTAAGGGCATCTTAAGGGAAACTGATGAAATGTTGCAATTTGGCAACTTAATGCTTGCTGATGCTACCTCTCATTTTGTCAGTTGCATTTCTATTTCTGCGATCTTCGATACAGCTCTCACTTCTTGATTCCTCATCACCACAAACAGGTTTTTTGGTGTCTAAATTTCTGCAATATTATCTGTGACTGATGACAGTTTCTTTCTCATCCATACACTTGCCCGGCTTCCCCCCTTATTCCGCTAGTCAGGACTTCCAGAACGAGGCTGAACTGAAAATGTGATAGTAAGCACACTGTCATAACAAGAGGAAAAAGCTCACTCGATCATGCTTTACTGTGATGTCTGGGGTAGGGTCTTTGGAGATACTAGTTATGGGATTAAGGATCCCATATGGGATTCTCAGCTGGAAGGACACAGCATCTATAAGCAAGAGTTTTTACGAGATTATCTATGAAGACCCCCAGAAATCCCCTTCACAACCCCCTGAGACTTCCTCAGATGCTTAGGGGCTCAGTATTCCCCTGCTTTGTCCCCTCTATTCAGCAAATTCTTGCTTTCAGTCATTACGGTGTAAAGATGTTTCATGTAGTCTATTTTACAGACATTTTTAGAAGATATATAAGCACCATACAATCAACTGGTAAAGTAGGAATAGATAGCAATGAACTCCATGGAAAATACAGCTAGTGTAAAAAAAAGGATCACTAAGGCATAGTTAACATGCAAATTTATGCAACTTATATCCTGCAGTATTTCTAAATTTGACCTGCAAAACTTTCTGATATTCTTTATAATAAGTTTTGCATTGACTTTAAAAAACAATCCTATCATTTCCTCACAGGGACTAAAGATTTCCTAACACTAGGATTTGAAAAATCCTAAAATTGTTTTTTAATGCGCTTTACATATGTAGAGGATGGTACACACAAACTCTGAAAGAAATGCGGAAGCCCACTGTAGTTTCCCTCAAGGTGATCAGAGGGCATTTTTCCAAAGCAAACCTCACTAAACACGATTTTTCAAGCTGCCCAAATATTTGGAACTAAGTAGCTCGTTACTAGCTCCTTTTTTTTTTTTAACTTTTCTTTTAATGTTTATTTATTTTTGAGGGGGAGAGACAGAGCATGAGTGGGGGAGGGACAGAGAGGGAGACACAGAGTCTGAGGCAGGCTCCAGGCTCTGAGCTGTCGGCACAGAGCCCCACGCAGGACTCGAACTCACGGAGCACAAGATCAGACCTGAGCCTAAGTCGGAGCTTAACCCACTGAGCCACCCAGGTGCCTCACGACTTCTTGATCCATGAGGGGCGGGGCATTCACAACTGTTTGGAGCAATGATCTTTACTTTCGTCAAATGAGGTGGTACTTCTCCCAGCTAGGATTTTTTGTTTTAAATATGAGCTGTGCAGTGCACATTTCAGTTATAATTAATCTCAGCCAAAGGCTTATTCCTGTGACTGATTACAGATGAACATAAATGATCTGTCACTCTCCCTATGGAGAGGTGACTTGGTTTCCCCTCCCTTGGAGTCTAGGCCCGCCCAAGTCTACCTGAACCACAGAATGTGCTGTAAGTGATGCTGGACCTGCTCCCGGACTCACCTTTATAAGGACAGCCTCTCCTTCCTTCCTCTGGGGACACGAGCTCTCAGATCGCAGCTACCCCGGGGGAAGCCAGGCCATACCAAAAGCCAGTAGAGGGGCACCTGGTGGCTCAGTCCGTTGAGCCTCCGAGTTGGGCTCAGGTCATGATCTCGCGATTCGTGAGTTCAAGCCCCACATCAGGCTCGCTGCTGTCAGTGCAGAGCCTGCTTCCAATCCTGTCCCCCTCTCCTGCCCCTCCCCTGCTTGCACTCTCTCAAAAACAAATAAACATTTAGACAAAAAAAAAAAAAAAAAAAAAGGAAAGCCAGTAGAAAGCCCCCACTCAGCTCCCAGGGGGCAATCAGCGTCCAACACCAGCCACACGTGTGAGTCACTGTGGACGTTCTAGCTCATTTGAGTCCCCGGTGGACGGTAGCCTGAACCAGCATCACATGGGCCAAAAAAAGCCACCCAGCTGAGCCCAGTCAACTCAGAGGACGTGAGAGGGAAACAGGACCATCGTATAAGCCATTAAGTCTTGGTGTGGTTTCTTCCCTCAGGAAGATGTATAATAAAAGTGTTTCCCACTCACATTTCACTTCACTGCGCACAGTCCTGCCTCTGCTACCGTCGCTCCAAAGGCCCTGTTTTTGGTCAAGTTCCTAATTTAACAAATCACTGGGGAAACTAACAGGCTACTTCCCATTCCTGCCTTTCTGAAATCCGTGCAGCATTTGGTTAAAGAGGTATCCCTGGGGGTGCCTGGGTGGCTCAGTTGGTGGTTAAGTGTCTGACTTCAGCTCAGGTCATGATCTCGAGGTCCGTGGGTTCGAGCCCCACATCGGGCTCTGTGCTGACAGCTCAGAGACTGGAGCCTGCTTCAGATTCTGTGTCTCCCTCTCTCTCTGCCCTTCCCCTGCTCATACTCTGCCTCTCTTTCAAAACTAAATAAACATTAAAAAAAAATTTTTTTTTTTAAAAAGCCGTTGGGTGACCTAGATAGCTGACCACTTGAGGACCTCATCTCTCCCTACCTCCCCCTTAAGCCTTAAACTTATGTTTTCATTTCACCCATAAAGAGTGAGTCCTCAAACCCCTAGGCACCCCACCCTTGAGCCCAGTGAATGCAGACCCAGGTCCACGGTCTCTCTCCATGATCTCACTCTGTGGCCCTCAGACACGCTATACACTCTCTAGGACCTGTGTGTAATGCACCTTGTTTTTTCAGAGTTCCCTGATGGTTATTGCTGAGGTGTGTCCCGCAATCCTAACAAGAACCACAAGATCTGGGTCAGCCACAACATGGGCTCTGATCAGGGAAATGTGTGTGTGTAGGGGGGGGGCTCGTCACAAGCAGCGTGAGCCCTGATGACTGCTCCAGGCATTTCCAGCCAATGGCATCACAACCGATAGGCTGAGACACAAAACACACCCCCACCAACAAATATTTCAATCTCAGAATGAAAGTAGATTAGTGCTCTTATTTGAGGAGACACGCAGACAAAAGCTGAGTGAAGAAAGGGAGCCCAAATGTGCAAATCACCTCCGTGTGTGACAAGGGCAAGGCCCTTCCCTTGTCCCCTGACAGCACCGATGGTTTCCCTGACACACATACCATCCCGCTCTGGGGAGAGGAACAGAGGCCGTACTCCAGGAGTGCTGTTAGAATAATGTGAAATTCAGGCAGGTAAGAGTAAAATTAGATTCCGATCCTACACCGCAACACTCAACATTTCAAATGAAAAGAAAGTTACACCAGCCATAGAACGGTAATAAGACAAAATGTACTTGAGAAAATGTACTTAAGGTTTTGAGGTGTCTACGTCTTTTGGAACAAAACATAAAGTCACAGAAAAGACTGGCAGGTTTTGTGCTTTATAAACAAAGCTAATCGTAAGCGCTCAATGGAAAGAAACGTGTCCGGTAAGGAATGCACGTAGATGACTTACGTATGCACTTATGCATCAGTAAAAATGACTAATAGTTCAGCAGAACGGGGGACAAACAATATTCCTGAAAAAAATTCACATGAGAAATACAAATAATCACTAAATATATGAAAATACGTGCAATTTTAATAATCAGGGGCACATAAATTGGAAAAAATTAAGATTTACACTATTTTGTGTAGGAATATGAATGGTGCAGGTGCTCCCATATCTTGCTGTTGGGGACCAAATCGATAACAGCTTTTTTTGGAACAAAAGTTAGCAGCATCAACCAAAATTTAAAACGGGTTTTCCCTTTACCCTAACAATTTGACGCATAGGAGTCCCTTACATGTATATATCTGCACAAAGGTACAACGTTCTTGGGTCTGTTACTTAACCTCTCCGAGACTAATCCTTTATTGGCAAAATGTTTATTATAATAGTGTGTACCTCACTTGCTTGTTATTTTTTTTTATTTTTTCAATGTTTTATTTATTTTTGAGAGAGAGAGAGAGAGAGACAGCGCGAGGAGGGGAGGGTCAGAGAGAGAGGGAGACACAGAATCCGAAGACAGGCTCCAGGCTCTGACCTAGCTGTCAGCACAGAGCCTAACGTGGGGCACGAACCCACGAACTGCGAGATCATGACCTGAGCCGAAGCTGGACGCTCAACCGACTGAGCCACCCAGGTGCCCCTGGTTGTTATTTTTAAGTGAAGTAAATTAGCCCGTGGCCTGGTACAAAATACATTTCAACGAATGTTATACTGATACTACTATGGTCACATTACCATTTAATTCCAATACGGTTATGTGTGTGTCCTTGTAATTATACACAAAATGCACCTCAATGTAGAAACACGTTACGGAATAGCACGCACATGTGTGTACATACAACTCTCTAAAGTGTGCGAGCAAAATTATATAAAATATGTACAGATTACTTCATCGAAGAATTGCATGTGCATGTGTGTGTGAGTAAAAGGGAAGAGCAAATGTGTTTTATAAAAGTCCATAAAGAGAGGCGCCTGGGGGGGCTCAGTCGGTCAAGCATCCGACTCTTGATTTCAGCTCAGGTCATGATCTCATGGTTTGTGAGTTCAAGCCCTGCACTGACAGTGTGGAGTCTGATTGGGATTCTCTCTCTCTCTCCCTCTGTCTCTGCCCCTCCCCTGCTTGCTCTCTCTCTCTCAAAATAAATAAGTAAACTGAAAAGAAAAAATGTCTATAAAGATACCAAGCTGTTATTAAAGCCTAAAGTACTGGAACAAAGGGAAAAAGATCATTTTTTTACCCTGCATCAGTCTGTATTTGAATTTTGACCTTTCTAAACAGCCAGTATAAGCTGGCGTGGTCTCTAAAACTAGTGAGCTTGACTCATCTAAAACCACAACAGGACCATATGACTTCAGTTCTAACCAGTTTGGTCATCTAGTTTTTCAGATTAGAAATGACAGAAGACTGGGGCGCCTAGTGGCTCAGTTGGTTGGGCATCCAACTTCAGTGCAGGTCATGATCTCACGGTTCATGGGTTCGAGCCCCGCGTCAGGTTCTGTGCTGACAGCTCAGAGCCTGAAGCCTGCCTCAGATACTCTCTCCTTCTCTCTGTGCCCCTCCCCTCGGTCTTTCTCTCCCTCTCAAAAATAAATAAACATTAAAAAAATTTTTAAAAAAAGAAATGACAGAAGATCATTTAAAATCTAGATTTGCACACCATTAAGGATGATAGAGATTTACATCTAATTTTTCTAAACGGGGACTTAAGATGAGCTTAAGGTTTTTGGAAAACCATTTTATTGCTAACAATGGCAGATTGATGAGGCATTTCTGAATAAAAATTATGTCATATTCTGATTAAGGAACTCTTCATTTGAAAAACCTAAGATTTTTATATTCTTAATGCCATATGTACAAATTATTAATAATATGCTGATGTAATGGAATTCTCTAAAAGGATCTCTTGTTGTAAAGATGGTGGTCACATACCCACGGCCCTGGGACTGCTGTCAGTTGATCAAAGTCCCCCCCTTTCCCTGGAAGGACTGACGGGGGGCAGGGTGGGGGGGCGGACAGGCTGGCTGGAAACTACCTCAGCACAGATCCTGCCTCGGTTTAAATAGTCACTATCAAAAGATCTGCCCGTCAGGATAACACATATATCCTAAAAGAGATCAGTTTATAGGTGGCTCCTTTCCACCATTCTACCAAATGAAACCATGTCCTTCTATGTCTAACCAAGATAAGAAAAATAAATCATTAAATATAAACTATCTTTCAAATCAATATAAAAAATATAAATGGGAAAAGAAAATGTTACCAAGACAATTCTCTGTAAGTTATATTAAATTCTACCTGAGAAACAAGTGGGTTGGGTACCACGGCAGAAATTTCACCTGATGCAATATCATTGTTATGAAACCATTAAAAGCAGGGGCGCCTGGGTGGCTCAGTTGGTTAAGCGTCCGACTCTTGATCTCGGGCTCAGGTCATGGTCTCACGGTTTGTCGAATCGAGCCCCGGGTCATGCTCTACACCAATGCATGCGGAGCCTGCTTGGGATTCTCTCTCCCTCTCTCTCGGCCCTCCCCCTCCTCCGCCTCAAAATAAAGATTTTTAAAAAGCGTATTAAAAAGAATCTGTTTAGAAAATCAGTAAAACTATTAAGAGCAAACTGTCATTAGCATCAGCATTTCCTGAGTATTTGTATTTGCCAAAGCCTGTGCTATAGTTATAGATGGTCCCTCGTTTGCAACTCAGACAACCTCTTCCCCTCTTTACAAAAGAGGACTGTGAAGCTGAAGACAATTAGGTATTTTCCCCCCAAATCTAGCACAGGTCTTATGCCCAAGCCCTATTCTCCACCATCCCACACGCCACCATTCCACACGCCACCATTCCACACCCAAATGTGGCTGATGACAGAGAATTTCAAAATACCTGCCATCAGAATCTAATAATAATATCCTGAGGCACTGTCATAATTTTTTATTTTGCATTTGTCAAGAAGTATATCCATGTGCTCTTTTTACCCTTCCAGAAATATTTACAGCTTGAGAAGTTAATTGGCTTCCTTTATAAGACTAGAATTGCTGCTAACACAACTCAGCCTTCATTCCACAAAACTTTAGAATAAACGTGGTAATTTCTTTTCTTCTTGCAGTGTTTACTCAACAACAACAAAAAATCTCAAAGGAAATTCAAGGTGTGTTTACAATGCATATATGCATTGTAATTCACAGAAAATATTTTTAAAATATTTTCAAAAACTACGTGAGGGGTCCCTGGGTGGCTCAGTCAGTTAAGTGACCAACTCTTGACTTCAGCTCAGGTCATGATCTCATGATTTGTGGGATCGAGCCCCGCATCAGGCTCTGGGATGACAGTGTGGAGCCTGGTTGGGATTCTCTCTCCCTCTCTCTGCCCCTCCCCTGCTCTCTCTCTCTCTATCTCAAAAGTAAATAAAATAAAATAAAAAAGACTATGTGAATGAATTTACATAAAACAGATAACTCCACAGCATAAAAAATTAGGAATTTTCCAGGATCCAAACTGCTTCATAACTATGAACATGGGCAACCTATAAAATAACCCACATTCTCACAAAATAATTTTGAAAAGTCTTTCTGCTATCTGGACTCATACTTAACTTTTCGTACCTATCACAGTGTTAGTTCTTATTACTTAGTATAGACAGTAGCAACTCTTCTACAAAATAAAATAAAATAAAATAAAATAGAAAAGAATAAAATATATCCTGAAATCCTGAACCTTCTGATGTTTTAATTTTCATGAAAAGATGTAATATACTTTTAATGCTACAAAATAAGTTTCTATATAAATTATGTTGATTTTGGAATTGAAATAAGACAATAACTCTAGATTTGGGTGAAAATGCTTATGCATATACGTTACAGATAAAATTGGAGCTGTGAAAAGGAATATTTGATGCTCAGAAATCTATATTCTCCCAGCTGAAAACTGATTAAAAGTCTTTTTTTTTTTTTCTTTTTGAGTACACTTACTGGAAATTCATCTTTCCATTTCCTCAATTCTTAAGATTCATTTCTGTTGGAAGGGTTCTAATGAAATTCAGTTAAAATTTAACTCCGTAAAACCCAGCTTCTGAACACATTAATTTAGCCACAAACCTATTTTAGTCAACTGACGACACTTACAAATCATTCAGGCAAATTATAATTACTTGCTGTCGTGCACATATTTCTCAAAAACAGGGGCATATACATTTTTCTTAGAGCCCTGAATATAGGTGTGTGTTTGATTTACAAGAGACCAGAAGTTCTGTTCGATTAACAATCCCACCAAACTAAAACCTTGAAACATAGTTCCTAACTTTAATGATGTCCATTACATAAAAAAAAAACAAAAAGCAAAAACAGCGCAACACAAAAAGCTATCACTCTGGATATTATTTGTCTTACGCTCTATACTATACCTCAGTGAGTGGACGGTGAATTGTATGGCTGTAAAATAATATAGGCTTAAAAACACACACATAGGATGTCTTACTTCTTCATACTATGTTGTGGTAGGGTCCCTGCCCTAAAAAAACAAACAAAACACCTCAAGGGAACCCGGCTATACGCATAAGTACATGACAACATCCCTCATGACCCTGTAACATAAAACCACGTAATCAGACTACATGTTTGTGTGTTACCGTATCTGGGAGACAAAGAAGTAAAAGATATATAAAAAACGACACCATGTGGCGTTCGGGGCTCAGTTCTTCAGGTACGAACCCAACTGAGTGGTGCCAATACGAATCAAGTTGCTTTCTGGAAAGAAAAGCCTCGGTGTCGTGACTCCCTGTGTGAGAATCCTGCTCCAGTGTAAGTTCAAGTTTTCCATTTGTATAAACTCAGACTATGGTGTTCATGTTGATGAGAGACAATACAGAATGATGTAGGAACGCTGGCTCTCTCAGTGATCCTCAGTACACCGGAAAGGGCAATTGTAAGACGTCATCCCTCTCCCCCCTGATATTTCCCCACCGCAGTGTTCGTCAAAGGGGCTGCGACAATTAAACTTCCTGCCCCAGAGCTGCCCAGCCTCTTGCTGAAAATGCAGACTTTCTCGGTCCTGCAGCCACTGACGTCAATCTCTCTGGGAGGGACTCTGGGATCTCAGTGGACTCTTAAAAAAGCTGTGGTCTGAACCGTTTTTCTGCGGCCATTATCCTCGGAGTAAAACCACAAAGCATTAAGTGGATTTAAGAATAATTTTTAATTTTCAAACTGTACAACTTGCTTTTTAAAATATAGGGATAAGGCACTACCATAAATCAAGAAATAAAATCAATTTTTACAGAAATCTCAGTCTTGTGTTATTTATCATTTTAGTAGAGCAGAATAACACGGTAAGAGTAGGTAATAGTGTACAACAGTGGTTAAGAATTTTTAAGCAAAACCAAAGTATATTAATTAGTCACCGAGATTTATAGTCTAAGGACATAAAAGTCAATAGAAAGGTGAGTTAATAATATGCCTGGAAATTGCAAGTGTAAAAAGAATTTAGTACTTTTTAAGTACTTAAAAAGACATCAATCTTTATGTATCAGAGGACAAGCATATTAATCGGGTAAAAAAAACAAATCCCAATGCCTGATTTCAAAGACAAGCTCCAAAGAACTAGACCAAAACGCCTTCTGTTACTAAAATGCCTACTTGTTACTGTCACCAAAATGTTAAAAAACAAAAACCTTAACACATCCAAGTTCGTATCACCGGTAAATGGAACAAATCTATATCTCTGCTGAAGCGTACATAAATTGCATGTAATCATGGGGCAACATCAAACCCCAAGGGAGAGACTTTCTACCAAGTAACTGCCCTGTACTGCTGAAAATGTCAAAGTCTGGAAGCACGAAGAAAAATCAGGGAGCCCCTCTAGAGCAGACGAGGGGACAGGTAATTGTGACACCCGAACCAGGACTGCATCCTGACCCAGAGCATGTCTGTGTTCCGAAGACCCTGGTGAGGAGGCTCGTGTGAGGTGGGCAGTCTAGAGAAAGGCACTGTAACAACACGACATTTCCGGATTTGGGTCATTGCACTGCCGCAATGGAAGAGGACGTTCTTGCTCTGAAGCAATCACAAGTTCATGTTTTCAACTTGCTTTCAATGGTTCACAAAATGTAATGGAGAGAAAGAGGCAGAGAGAGAGAGACGGAAGGAGGGAGAGGGAGAGAGGGAATGCTACAGCAAATGGGGCGAAGTGTTTAAAAGTGGGGAATTCAAGCCAAGACTCCCTAGCATTCTTGCAACTTTCTGGTTAAGTTTAAAATTATTTCAAAACAAAAAATGATAAAAATATTTTTTAAAGCTATCAGAGGAACACTAAGAAAATCTAAAACTTTTGGGACATATTTTTAAGCTTCATATGGGACATATTTTTAAGCTTCATACCTAGAGGAACAACTTATTAGGTCTATTTGTTTTGGTAAATCTAAACTAGAAATATAAACAAACTGAATTTTCAATTCCATTCAATGCCTTCATCCTAGAAATTACAGAACCGTGTTGTTCTTATTTTTTCTTCTCTCAGTTGTATGTCTGTTCCAGATCACTATATAGGTTAATGGAAAAAAGTTCTGCATTTCGCACATTCATTTGAAAAACAATTCAAATGTTGTTTATAGTTATTTTTTTCTGATAGTTATTTCCTTCTTTTCCTTGCGTCTTAATGATTTCTTTTGTCAGTTTCATATCTATCATTGATTTTGAGTCTATTTTAAAGTAGGTTTAAACCAGAATGTTCTGTGGTGCTGACACACTTCTATACACATAAGTAACAAAAAACCCTGCCACATCAGATCCCCGATGCGCGATATTTTGCAATTATTTGGCAGTGTGATTTCCTAACCAACCTAACAATTGTGTCAGAGGTCCTACTGTGTAGGGTGGGGAGAGAGGAATGACAGGAAAAAGATACCAATTCCCCATAGCAGCACTTGGCACACACTTGGCACAAAATAAATGTGTGCGGGGGACACGCTATTGCATGATTCCTGTATCTTCCTGCCTGTATCATCACAAACCATGAGACAGAGGCTTACAAGTCCAAAGATGTGAAAATAATGCTTCTGAGAATCTAGAGATGTCAAGTAATATAAGCTTTTGGTGAAAATGACCTTCTTATGTTTATTTTGTCATGCCTCTAAATATTAAGTTATACCAGGGATGTTGTTGTATTAATATCAAATTAAGGCCATGAAAGGGAAAAGGGGAAAAAAAGACTTGTACACACTGTACATGTTGTATATTAATCCTTCAAGCTATGAAAAATTTAAACAACTGGACTTTTATGGAATGTCACCTTGCTGGTATCAAAATGTCTCGATGTTTGCTTTTCGAATGCCAAAATCTACAGGACTAAATGGAAGTTCTATATGATTCATGTCCTGGTCAGAACTGAATGGAAATTCTATAATGATTCATGTCCTGGTTTGTCTACTGTAAAAGGAAAGTTAAGATGACTTCGGGAGAAAACTAAAAGATGCAGGCACAGGAAATAAGTGCAAAGGAATTTCAAATACCTTCTCTTTAAGATCCAACTATCATTTAAGCCCTTTATTTTCTACACAAGGGACAGTTCTTAATTAGCTGAATACAGAAGATACCTAAATCTAAAGTTTAGGGATAATATGCTAACATAGGTCACTAAATACTAGTTTGAGGCATTTTCATTTTTATTCAAGTTAATCACAATTTCTACTTCAGGATATTCCACACCTAAAGGAAAAAGAGCCATTACAGCTGCTTGAAGGGGGTACAAGTTGAATTGATACACGTTTGAGGAATAGGATTTAAAATACTTGGAACAGGACAGGCATTTAACAGGATCAATATTTACTTGAACTTCTTACACTATGGTACCAAAGGGAAAAACTCCCTGAAAATTTCTTCCATATAAAAATTCAAGATAAAAACAAACCAAGCAGTGTAAAAGGCAGAATGAACATTTTGCATTTTGAGAATTAGTCACCTAATATATAGAATACACAGTGCTCGTTCAAACGTTCAGCTGCAGAGAAGTATTAAAATGTAATGTAATAGATAGCACCTTTTAAAAATCACATTATCTAAAATGAAAGTTTGCAAAACTATTCTCGACTACAATCTCCACACGAAGAAAATAAGAGAACAAAGTGGTTAACACAAAACAGTTTTGAGAAGTGTAATGTTACATGTCGACTGCGTGTGAGAACCTTACAAAACATTTAAAGCCAAAGGTACACCCCCACCCCCATATCTACAGGAGGCAAAAAAAAAATCCTTTTCTTTTAAAAGTCACATATTTAATATTCTGTCTAAACCGGGTCAGTAAAGCAGCATACCTTAATGTAAGGGGGAAAATATTTAAAGGGCCTACTTGAGAATTAAAACAGTAAATATCTTCAGTAGGTCTTTCTACTAAACACAGAGCTAGGAGCTTTCCTATAAAGACTTTTTTTGCTTGAAACTCAATGGAATTCAGAATTCCAAAACGTTTCATTACCTAAGTACCACAAAGGAATTACCATGATTTTTATTAGAGGATTCTAGGTACAGAGAAACCTTTCTCAGCCAGAGTTCTCACTATGACATTATGATCAGACCCAACGTTATTTTTTTTACAAGTGAGGCAACGTATATACTTATATTCTTTCTAATCCCTTAAAATCCTTACAGTTGAAAAGGTGGTCCTTGAAGGTTAATTCAAATAAAAAGAAATTTGCTTAGTGGTATATGTAATTTTAACAGCCTAGACATATATCTAAAGAGTATTTTCCAATTGCGACATCTGCTCAGATATTTTGGTATACGGCTACTTTATCAAAAGCCCTACCATCACGAATTATACCCATGCTTCCGAAAATTGTTACTAATCAAAAACGCTGCCTTCTCACTTGTAAGAAACAGATCTTGGGTTCAGGAAATACCAATACATTATTAACAAGTTATTATAATTCTGTATTTACTTTCATTTATAAATATCATATAAATATCACTGGCAAGTATCATAATGTTAAATCATTAAACTAATCGGTAAATATTGATTTAGAAACCTTGGAGCATATGCTGCAAAAAAAAACTTCAGTGAAACTAAGAAAAAAAAAATTTTTTTTTCCAGGTCATACACCCAATTATTTTCACGATCATCACCGACCCGGGAGTTGATAATAAACACATGCACAGTTTTTACAGAAAACTGACCTGGCCCAATGTGAAGACAAATATTGGCAAATATCACGTCTCAAGTTATATTCTAAGAAATCATACAAGCTGTAATATTTCATAAAGTTGTTTATTCTTGTTATTAAAACTTGGACTCAAGTAATCCGGGTTATTCTGGAAAAAGCACCTTGTTTGCAGGGATCACTTAATCATCCTTTTCTACAATCACCTCTCCATGAAGCACCTTTCTTCTTTGGCGTAACATGTGAAAATAGAGTTGTGGAAACACTGATTGAAAGAAAGAAAACAAAGGAAGGTATTGTTGAAAAGTATTTATACTCGAAAGCTCTTACCTCTAGCAAGCTTTGAGGGCAAGCACATCATCCACCACCTCTGCCTTCCCAAATATTTAGAGCTCGGGGGAAGAGTAGAAATGTGGGCCTCCACACACCATCTGCCTACATGCTTCACAGGCTCCCCTCCTCTTACTGCATTTTTTACACAGTGAAGGTCTGTGGTAACCTTGCCTCGAGCAAGTCTGTTGGCACCATTTTTCCAACAGCATTTGCTCACTTCGTGTCTCTGTGCCACATTTTGGTAATTCTCACAACACTTCAACCTTCTCCATTATTATTATTATTATCATACTTGTCATGGTCACCTGTGATCGGTGGTTTGGACTCGCTGAAGGCTCAGATGACGGGGAGGATTTTTTAGCAATAAAGTATTTTTAAATTAAGATGCATACACAGATGCTACTGCATACTTGACGGACTATGATATAATGTAACCCTAACTTGTGTATGCGGAACCAGAACACTCAGGTGACTCACTTTCTGGCATGATCAGCTTCCCCACAGTGGCCCGAGACTGGGCCCAGGGTCTCTGGGCTGTGCCTGTGAGGCCATTAACTGCTGGGCATTCCGGAGCAAAGTTAAACATCTTGATAAATGTACCTTCGTAATGACCCTGGGAGGCCGTGTTTGAATTTGGAATTCTGTAACTCTTTGGAATACTGTGCTAGAACATTCCAGCACAAGGAAAACTGCCCCGCCTGGCCCCCTTCTCTCTGGCCCATGGGCTGTCCTGTACCACTGGGGGTCCCAAGAACACGTATGGACATCTCAGCCCACACGACCCAGCTCCATCCATACCCTTCATGCACAGTTTTTCCTCTGGCTACCTCCTGATCTCAGGAAGGTTTTCACTGGTGACATGGCTTATCTCTCAGAACAGACTGGGGAAGAGGCCTACCTAGGCGGTCCCTAGGTAGATGCATGCATGCTCAGTACCACCTGGACAGCAAATGCCAGGATCCCAAGTTTCTAGAAAGTGATCTAGAAGGGGAGGGGAGGGCTGTGTGGCGAAGTGATCAAAACAGGGCCCTTTACAACAGGGCCCAGAGCAACGCCCCTCTTGGTTGGGTATATGGCTATTCTGTTATATACACATTTACGCATACGTATTAAGTCAGTCAGACAAATGGTCAATTGCTCTTTCAAACTGGAAGAATTACTTTCAGCCAGTTTGAACCAGTGCTTTAAATTATAGTGTACATGTTAGTAGATGTACAAATTAACATCAGCTATAAACAACAAAAATGTAAAAATATCTCTGAAAATGATGAACTGAATTATTAAAACCAACTAAACTAATGACAAAAAAAAAGCGTTGAATATCTTGCTTAGGCAACTTTAGTTAACTATTTTTAGAACTTAGCCCAAATGGAACAAAAATGCACAACAGATTTATTTCTTTTTTAATTTACATACCACCCATCTTGATAAATGTAATCATCATAGCATACCCAGGAGCCTAAACATATTCAGGTAAAATATACTTAAACCTAACTGACCGACTATTGAAAATATTTCTGTAACATTGTGAGCAATGTAGTGGAAATACAGGCTTGAGTTCAAATCCTAGTCTTATTTACTAGCTGAGTGATTTTAAAGCAATGTCTGTAATGTCCTCATTGGGATGTCCTCTAATCTGTAATGCCATTACTGAAAAATGAGAACTGGCGGGGCCCTGAGTGGCTCAGTTGGTTAAGCATCTGACTTCGGCTCAATCATGATCTCGCGGTTGTGAGTTCGAGCCCTGCAAGTTCAAGCCCCACGTCGGGCTGTGTGCTGACAGCTCAGAGCCTGGAGCCTGCTTCGGATCTGTGTCTCCCTCTCTCTCTGCCCCTCCCCCATTCATGCTCTGTCTCTCAAAAATAAGTAAAATGGTATAAATAAATAAATAAATAAAAAGAATGAAAAATGAGAACTAACATCACTTCTTTTGAGTACTAGAGTATTCACAGGACTGTTAATACTTTTTATTAACAAAAAATTCAATGAACAAAGTAAAACCGGTTGTATTACTGCTAATGGTAACAATCCAGCGGAAAGCTTCCCCATGGCTGACTGCCACTCCAGCACGTGGGATCCTCACGGAACCATCGGCGTGGGGAACTAAGTTCCTAGTGACACAGGCCAGAGTCTACGTATCTCAGGACATCGGAAAACACACAACCAACAGTTACTGGCTTGATGGTTTCAAGCCATGACCTGTTGGGCCCTGGGTGTCCGTGGAGATGGAAGAGAGGGACCCAATTCCCAAACGTGGAACTAGGATATGACCTGAAGCCAGCCATGGCTCTGCTCCAGGCACTGGGGACGTCGAGGGCCCACACGGGTGCTGTACACGGGCCGCCCCTTGGCCTCCCCAATGGCCGTAATCTGATGACAGGCTCAACTGACAGAAGACAGGGGAATAAAGGCACTGTCTGACCATCAAGTCAGTTTTGATTGTGAAAAAGCTTAAAAGTTGGAGGCCCCCAGGGGCTGGTCAAGTTTTATGCGATCCCCATTATATAAAATATTTTATATCGTGTCGATGCAGATTTTAGATGCTATAAACTTTTATTTCCTTTGCTCCCTCACGGACACTAGAGTCTGTCATTTTATTGAGAAGGGTAAATAACAGCCTTGCTTTACTTTTGTATTTCCTGCTAGTGACTATCAAAATTTGACAGAAAAATATTAACCCTGTTGGTATTTCAATGAAGTGAGTAAAGTCTCACCAATACACTGCAACCTACTGGGGCGCCTGGGTGGCTCAGTCAGTTAAGCGTCCAACTCTTGATTTCAGCTTAGGTCATGATCTTGCAGTTCATGGGTTCAAGCCCTGCTTTGGGCTCTCTGTCAGTGTAGAGCCCGACTGGGATTCTCTGTCTGCCTCTCTCTCTCTCTCTCTCTGGCCCTCTCCCGCTCATGCATGCTTGCACTCTCTCTCTTTCTCTCAAAAATAAACAAGCATTAAAAAAATATTTCTTAAAAAGCAGCTTCATTATTTTCTAGTACACAGAGCAACACACACAAGACTGAAAAGTACTCCTGAATAACTTTTCCAGTATATGCTCAAGGAATAGATAGAAACAACCTGATATTTTCTTGGATAAAATGTTTATCTTCAGATAAATAATTCTAAGTGCTGGCAAAGAGTTCACTGATGTGTGCTCTGTCTTTTCTTTTTTAAAAAGTCATATTAAGCTTCTCTTTAAATGATTTTGAGAAGGCGGTCATCTGTGTATCAATTTACTTACCTTGTTCCTTATAACTACGAAAGAGTCTTTTTTGACTCACTCTTCAATTATTTAAAATTATGAATCTATGTGGGGTTGAACAGAAGTTTTGACGTATTTCTAAGCCATCATGTTGCCTTGCTTACTAAGCCAGCATATCATGATACTTTACAAAAACTTCCACAGCATCTGCTAACTCGAAGTGCTAATAACCATATACTTACACGGTATATACGAGGCCATGGTTATGAGAAGAAAATAATAGTAGTCAAAAGAGACATTGTACTTATTAGGAAGTCTTATGGAAAACATTCCCGTCTTCTTCACGTACGGTAAGGCAGCATATATTGTAAGAAGTTCACCAGCAACTCCAACAGGGTATAAGATGATAAAAAAATTGTATCTGGAGAAAAGAAAGACCTCAGAGAATTATTTTTCTAGAGTAACGACTAGATTTGACATCATCTTTCTTTTGCTACTACTGTCTTTAAACTTAAAAATTCGTCCTACACGTATTTACAAAACCCCTCACAGAAGGTTAATGTTTTCGGGGCACCTGGGTGGCTCAGTCGGTTGAGTGTCCGACTTCGGCTCAGGTCGTGATCCCACGGTTCGTGGGCTCGAGCCCCGCGTCGGGCTCTGTGCTAACCGCTAGCTCAGAGCCTGGAGCCTGCTTCAGATTCTGTGTCTCCTTCTCTCTCTGCCCTTCCCCTGTTCACGCTCTGTCTTTCTCTGTCTCTCAAAAATAAATAAATGTAAAAAAAAATTAAAAAAAAGAAGGCTGTTTTCTCTACTTGAATCACGTGCTTCTAAATTTAACGATCTTCCTTTTTTCTCGTATCAGTTTCCATTTTAGATGGCAAGATCTTAATAAAATATGAAGTCAACTTACTTGACAGTACTGAAATAATGGTATACATATTAAAAATGTATATGTAGTTTTGTATTGCAAAGGACATAAGTGTTGTAAATATTTTTTGTAAAGTATGTATTATAAGGTATTGTAAACGTTACTTCTTTGACACCTGAAACCAGAACTGAGCTAGTCACTTCTCAGTCAAGCGCAGTGCTTTAAGAGACCAGTTATCATCCTAACTTTATATCTACATCTTGAAATTACCAGAGTGGTTCTTTGGAGGCATTTGAAAACCGCTTTGTGGTTACTAATTAAAAGAGAATTACTTACTATTTCAGAAAACTGAAATACTACTACCTGAAGTTTCAGTTACTACTAATGAATGTATGGCCTAAAACTGCTTTCATAACAAGACAAGTTGTTTCCAAAATTCCCACATTAAAGGAAGTGTCAGTTTGCTTAAAACAGAGCTGAGAAAGTTCTTTTCAAAATCCCAAATCAGTTTGTTCATTTGGGCTGTGGCAGGGTCTCTGACACACAGTAGGCCAGCCGTCCCTTGCACCTGCAGTGAGAGGAAGAAACACTCTGCAAGTCTCTGTGGGCCTCTGGGAGAAGGAGCGTCAAGGACCCAAGGCAACAACATTTCTCCATTAAGGAAAATCATCTTTCTCCAAGGCAGTTACCACAGAAAATAAAGGTCAAAATCTTGGTGGAAAATGGAAGAAATAAATTAATCCATATTTTATTTAATCATGTTGTTGGCATTAAGAAAACATTTGTAGAGAAAAGTTAAACTCATCAGCATGGCAGGAACTTGGAGACAACTTAAAAGTCACCTTGTTCTTGCATATCAAGGACATACAAGGATAAGAGAAGGGAGAGGAGAAGAATTATTTGCCCAAATAAATTAAGTGAAGAAAGAAAAGACCAGTGATTCTTTTACTGTCCCTGTTTATCCCCTCCTTGCCTTGGGTATATCATCGGCTTCCTTACTAGTCTTTGTGTAGTTAGTTATTTGTATGTTATTTAAGTCACTCTTTTCCAATCTTAATTTCCTAACTCAATTTAAAATCATATAACTGAACATTTTTATAAGCCCTTCTCAAGTAAAATGTTCAAACTTATTTACGTGGTTTTTAAAGTTTATGTGACTCTCCAGCGAGTTTTTTGGAAGCATTGGTCTTCAAGAGAATAAAAACGTATCACTCCTAGAGTGAACTAGTCTAAGGCCTTCGGCCACTGATTATTTTTAATGTAATGAGAAAGAATCATATAATTTACTTCCTTTGCACTTTAGAAAGACTGCATGTCATCATCTCTCTAAGTTCTGATGGCAGCCTGAGAAATTTAACTACTTATTGAGAAACAATGTAAGGCCTCCTTAAAGATTCCTAATTGTTACCTAAAATTTTTTTGAAGGGGATGAATTTTTGAAATTAAGATAAAAACATAATATACAAGTACCTATTCAGTGGACTTTTCTAGTACCACTCTAACACATAAATAGAATCAAAGTATATTCAAACCGTCAGACTCCACCTCTGCCGGCTATTTATAAATAAGAAGCCATTCTTAAAGTGAACTTGTACTTGAGAACAACAGCTTCAACATTTGAACATAAATACAAGTATTATTTTAGGTTTTTTAATGAGGCTGGCAAATACGGCTGGCATCTTTAAGATTTCTGACAGGAAATAAAATGATTCATGATTAGGATTAACTGACATTTATTGTGCTAACGTGCATTCCAAAGTTGAAAGATTTTATAGTATCTGGTTTAATATTAACGCGACTGAGGAAGGATTTCTAAACAGCAAATTGAAACATGAAATGGCAGAGCTTTGAACTTCTCTAGAAATCCAAGACATGCTAAATGCATTCCAAAAGGCAGACAGACAAAACATTAAAGACATTTACCTTCCACAAACAAATTTTCTAAGTATGGGAAGTGAAGAAACTATATCATGAATTAGTATTTTCAAAGGTGCTAGAGGCCTGGAAGACTGGGATCATGCAAGATGGCACTGAGGAACATTCTAGGTTTAGTCCAGCAACACTCCAGACCGCCAACCATGTGAAAGGCCGATCACTCAACGTGAAAAAGTGTTCAGTTACAGTAAGAATAAAACCAACCAAACAGACATCAATGGTTGATTGTCTTCTTACGATAGACAATACATTTAAGTTCAAGTGATAATTTTAAAGCATTTTCAATAAACAAAATGGTAAGCCACAAATGTCTAAAAAGGAGCTGGAGCATGTAAAAAAGTCTGAAAGAATATAAATCCAATTAACGGTGAGTATCCTGACGGATGGGGATTATAAACAATTTAAAAGGTTTTTTTTATTTTGGGTTTTTTAAATAGTCTACAGTTCATTACATGTGAACATGCATGAGTTATGAAAAAGGAGTCATCTCTTAAGAAAAGTGTTAGGCTTTTGATATATGGGGATCAAAAACAAATCTGACGCTAGTTGTATGCTGACTTTCAAACAAGTTAGGAATGTGTTAATATAAATATCAGAGTTTTACAAAATAGAAATAGGGGCACCTGGGTGGCTCAGTCGGTTAAGCGTCTGACTTCGGTTCAGGTCATGATCTCATGGTTCGTGGGTTCAAGCCCTGCACTGGGCTCTGTGCTGACAGCTCAGAGCCTCAAGGCTGCTTTAGATTCTGTGTCTCCCTTGCTCTCTGCCCCTCCCCTGCTCATACTCTGTCTCTCTCTCTCTCAAAAATAAACATTAAAAAAATTGTAAATAAAAAGTAAAAAAACAAAAATATGGGGGCACCTGTATGGCTCAGTCAGTTAAGCATCTGAGTCTGGGTTTTGGCTCACGTCATGATCTCACAGTTTGTGGGATCGAGCCTCAAGTTGGGCTCTGCACTGACAGCTCAGAGCCTGGAGCCTGAGTTGGATTCTGTGTCTCCCTCTCTCTCTCCCCCTCCTCTGCCTGTGCTCTCTCAGAAATTATAAATAAATAAATAAACATTTTAAAAAATCTTCTTAAAAAATAGATATATGGATATAGCATTGTTTATAATATCACACAACAGGTCTTCTACTATGAGCAAATTGGAACTGATCTGAATTCTAGCCACAGAGAACTGGCCAGCCGTACAATGGAATACCGCCCAGCATTAAGCGTTACAGCTAGATCTAAGTATTCCTGTGTTGACTTAAAAAAAAAAAAAAAAAAAAAAGAGCTCCAAGATATAAACAAAAAGCAAATACAGTGCCGGTCTACTGATGGCTTTAGAAACTCCCATTTGTGCCTTCACATCTTCGGTAACACGAAGAAGTGTGGGTGGCGTTCACTGCAAACGTTTCCCCCCTAGGGGAAGCGAGCTGGTGAGGTAGGAGTACAAATAGGAACTTTCCATGTTCATTCTATATACTTTGGAGTTTTTTGGTAGTGAAAACATACTACTTCTGTCGTTTAACAAAAAATGCAAAGGATAGAAACATCGCCGACCCCCTTTACCCTGCCTATGGAGAACAGACATCTAGGGGACACACGTATGTGGGATCTCTCTCTCTTACCCCAGGTGTATTTCCCACCACCTGGCATTTCACATATCTGCTAGTGGTTTCATGTTTTGTCTCCTATGTTGTGCGAGGACAGAGTTTTTTTTGTGTTCAAACCTGCATCTCAGGTATGCAGGACGCACACAGTACGTGTTACTCTTCTAGCGACCGTAAGTGCGACACAGGGAAGAAAACGAACAAATCCATGCTGGTTGGTGTGGTTTGTTCTTCAAAGAGCAGTCTTGTTTTTATAATAACTTTGTAAAATATCAGGTGCTCAAAGAATTCAAACTTTAAAAGAAAACAGAACGTAAAAGTTGTCACTTTCGGATAGATATATTTAGAACCCTTGAAATATAAATTTTGTCACATTCCAAAGAATACAGTTTAGGTAAGGATGACCTTTAAAAATTTCTGTCTCTGGTACTTAAAAGGTATCAAGAAGCTGACATTATAGGGGAAACTGGGTGACTCAGTCCGTTAAGCGTCCAACTCTTGATTTCGGCTCAGCTCTTAATCTCACAGTTTGTGAGTTCGAGCCCTACGTCAGGTTCTGCACTGACAGCAGGGAGCCTGCCTGTGATTCTCTCTCTCCTTCTCTCTGCCCCTCCCCTGCTTGAGCTTTCTTTCTCTCTCTCTAAATAAATAAATAAACATTAAAAAAAAAAAAAAGAAGCTGACGCTGTATTTATATAAGATCCTAAAAATTACAGATACCTGATTATTAAAATAATTTAACTCATTCAGACAAAAGGCCATATTTTTGGCACAGTGTTTATTTCATATAATTCAAAAAAATGTACATTTTGCTTTTAAAGAAAAAATAAATCACCAATTCAGGTTATTTAAGGACACTGATATAATTTGCCTTGCACTGATTTTACTCAAAATACATATTAATATGATTTTTCTCTGATCATTAAATTAAGCCTTTAGAACGCAAGTTATTACATGGCTAATAGCCCAAAAATAGCATCCTGCCATCATGGGGCTAAGGCACAAATTTCACTTCTCTGGTGTTAGCACACAAAACACGCATGCACAGGGCTGTGAGCATTTAAACCGCAAGACATCGCCACCTGGCCCATTTAATGAAGTATGGCAAGTGGTCGAGAAGACTGAATGTGTAGAAGGAATAGCGAGTGATCTCTGTCACAGTCCACGCGACCAGAAAAAGCACCACGCTCTCCTCATTCTGGATCTGCAGAATCACAGAGAAATCCACAGTGTCGTTTCACCTTGAACACTTTCCTCCACGAAGACATTTCATTTCAGTTACTTACTACGTGTCTTTTATTATACTGGAACGTTAGGGATAGACCGAGGCTAGAGGGCAAACCTCACGCACTCCCCATTACGTCATCCATTATGACACACAACTCGACCATGTCCGGGGCGTAGGAACGGTCAACGCTCTACTGCTTTCTCTTCCTCGGCCTGCGCTCCAGCCGCCAACTCAACCACCCGAGGACAACATCAGCCCCTCAAAACGAGCCTGGGGACAACCTGACGCCCCACCCTACTATGGGTCACCTGACGACCCGTCCTTCTAGCACTAGCACCTGCACCTGCCCGCTCCCGTTTCCTGTGATTCAGGGCTCCTGTCCCACCCCGACTACTGTAACAGCCTCCTGAATCCTCTCTCCGCTCTCTAGTCTCTTCGTGGATGGAAGTGTTCTCTTAAAAGCAAAACAAACAAAAACACATTTGGAAGTAGCTCGTCTGTGATTTAGAGGTTTCTTTGCTTCCTCGTTGCTTAACAGGAGAAAAGGGTACAATCCTATCCCCTGTGCGTGGTGATCACGGTGTTTTGGGTTTTGTTGTTGGTTGGTTGGTTGGTTTGACAATCTGAGCTCAGAAATCTCTCTGACTTAACCTGCAATCTCAACACTCACTATTTTCTCTTTCTCACTCTTTCTCTCTGTTTCTTCATACTTTGTATTATTTCCAGAACATGCTCTGAACATTTACATCTTAACACATCCCTCCATGAGAATGCTATTTACTGGCTCCCATAGAAAACCCTCTCTCATCCTTTAAGATCCAGCTAAAACATCACACCTTCTGGAAAACTCTTCCCAATCCCTTCCTTTCACCCTGAGCAGGTATTCGCCCACCTTCCTTGATCAGATCCGTATTATTAACACTTGCCAATTCGTTTTAAAGTCTGTCTGCCTAACCCTTGCGTATCCATCACCGCGCGATTTATACATTCCTTCCTCAGGGAAGCCTTCCTTCCCTCCCTTGGTCAGACTAAGTCCCCTGTAATACAATACACTCGTCTGGTTTCAAAGCACTAACACTAATGTAATGACACTATTACAGCTGACCCCTGAACAACGTGGGGGTTAGGGGCATCAACCCCCCCCGTGTAGTCAAGGAAGCCTACATACAACTTTTGACTCCCCCCAAAACTTAACTACTAATAGCCTAATGTAGACTGGAAGCCTCATTGGTAACATATAAACAGTTGATGAACACATACTTTGTATGTTATATGTATTATATACTGTATTCTGACAATAAAGTGAGCTAGAGAATGGAAGATTCTATTAAGAAAACCTGAAGAGAAAATACACTTACAGTTCTTGACTGTATTTGTTGGGAAAAAAAAAATCTGTGTGTGAGTGAACATGTACAGTTCAATTGCATGGTGTTCCAGGTCAACTGTATTTGTACAACTGCTTGTTTACCATCTCTCCCAGCTACAGGCTCCACAAGGCAGGGGCTGTACTTGTATGAGTAACAGCCAGATCGCCAGCACAGTCTCAGGCAAAGAACAGTATTTCTCAACTGATTCCACATCTGTTTGACTGCAACACCCCACCTCCCAACAACCAGTGTGCACAAGAGCTGGGACTGCCCCAGCCGCTTTTTGTAAATCCAGACATCGGCACAGTGCCAAGTGTATACAGGCACTCCGTAAATGTTGGCTAAATTAATTAAAGAGTGGTGGAAAGGTGCCAGTGGGAAACTATTGTTGGAGAAAATTAAATAGTAATATTCAGGCAGAGATCCTTTGGAGGACAAAAAAGGGGGCTTTTTTCTCTTGGGGGCTAGGAACCTGCTAGATTCTCTTTAACTTCTTTTCCGCAGTAATGTTGGCTACTCCGTCTTGTCTTTCTTTTTCCTTAGTCTTCAGACTCTTTGTAGTCCTGGTCCAGCTATTACATTCGCTCACTGGAAGAGTCTCTCTTTTATTCTGTTAATGTTGGACTCCTGCTTTTAAAGTGTATGGCTCTCCGCACGGCAGGCACTCATTGCTAAGTGCATGGCAGGCAGTGGCGAGGGCCCGGGGGGCACTGAGTAAGGTGAGTGAAAGACACCGGTCAGAAGGGCTAATGTGCAGAGTGGCAAGAGGGCAGAAGGGCAGTGATCTGTCCCCACGCGGACGGGGGCCAGTAAGTCTAGCAGGCAAGGGCAGGAAGTTAAGGTATCATTTCAAGAAGACTAGGGACAAGAAAGGCATCTCAGGAATGGAGAGGAGGCCAGAGATCTGTCCTCAAGTAGACAGGAGACGCTGGAGGCTGTCAGAAGGTCAGAAGGGTCCATCTGGGAAATGTTTCTGTCATGGGTTTATAAGGCACAGTGTCTTGACATAGTGAGCATGGTGTTTGTTTGTCTAAAAGGGTTTAAGCCATTCATTAGATTTAGGTCTGTCTCCTGTCATGCCTCAATAAATAATATGCTAATCTCCCCTAACTTCCTCAGCTCTTCCAACTTTTCATTATGCCTTCTCCATTTGCTCAGATCCACAGAACTACATTTGCTTTTTTATGCCTGTTGCTACACCACGCAATGGTGAATGAGGAACAATAAACTGTTTACACTGATGACTTCGATACAGAATCAAAGAGAATACACATCAATAGGAAAGAAAATTTTTGGTTAGCTATTTGACAGAATATGAATATTAATTTTAAAAGCTGGGAAACATCAGAGGAGAGTAGACTGTGGACATAAATGTTTGGTTTGCTTGTGTTACAAGGTCGCTCTACTAATGCACTAAGTTAATGTACAATCACACTTAAATCCAAACCCAGCCCTTTTCTGTCTAGTGGTTCTGCCTCCTGAAATACAGCAATGTTAATATTTTAGCCTCCTATTAACAAAAAGCTTTCCTACAGGCGCATGAAGAGAACACGTTAGCGTCACTTACTGGTTTTATACTGTGAGTAATAAGCCACACCATAAAGATTCTTGAACTCACTTGGACCCCAGCCACAATCACAGAAGTAGGTACAATTCCTTAAAGAGAAAAACAAGTCAGCGGTGCCTGGATGGCTCAGTTGGTTAAGCGACTGAATTCAGAATCTTGCAGTTTGTGACTTTGAGCCCCACATCAGGCTCTGCGCTGATAACACAGAGCCCACTTGGAATCCTCTGTCTCCCTCTCTCTCTGCCCCTCCCCCGCTCTCACACTCTCCTTCTTCCAAAAGTCAACATTAAAACAACAACAACAACAACAACAAGTCAACCACTGCCCTAGAGGCAATTCATACCAACAATGAAAATTAAATCCAAAACTCACCAATTACACAGTGGACTATCTGCAAGCAAATAAAAAAAAATCACAAGTCAATAGCATGCAACACAAAATAAATCCCTGTGAACACTGGCTTTCTACAAATCCGCGGGTGGTATGTCATCAGCACCGTAAGTTTGGTTTTGCTCAACAAATAATTTTTCAAATAAATATCACAATATTTAATTGTGATATTCTATCACAATAGAAAAACAGCCTCATAGGAAACTTACCTCAAGCAAGGCAAATGTCTGGAAAAATTTAAGTGTCTTCTGAATACTTTTATATAAACCTCTGTGTGTTCCTTTTTCCATATAAAAACGTACCATGGCAATAGCTAGAACCAACCACCTAGAAGAAATAAAAGTATTTTATGAAGTTCTACAAAAATGAATACCACTGAGCTTCCTGAAAAGAAACAGTATAATTTAGAGTAATAATAAATATGTTTTATTATGTTCTCAGTTCATTATTCTTTTTAACGAAACCCACAGGAAGAAATGACATTGTTTTTATACGGACTCTTCAAGGGGGACGAACACAACACATTGGACACCAGCGAGATTCAAATGTCAAACAATGTCCATTTCATGTTTGATTCCAGAAGATAAATTAATGGACTGAAGAAATTAGCTTTATGTACCAAAGTGAGGTTATCAACATTTCATAATTATATAAATATTCCTTAAGGTAAAAAGCTATGAGTGTAAGCACGTACTTACGGAAACATACAATATACCCTTACATGTAAGTAGAAGTAAAAACTTTCATCATAATTTATTAACGCTTTTTATTTTTGAGAGAGACAGATTGTGAACGGGTGGGGGGGGGGAGGTGAGGAGGAGGAAGGAGAGCAGAGGGAGAGAAAAAGAGAGACACAGAATTCGAAGAGGCTCCAGACTCCGAGCTGTCAGCACAGAGCCCAACGCGGGGCTTGAACTCAGGAACCGTGAGATCATGACCTGAGCTGAAGTCAGACATTTAACTGACTGAGCCACCCGGGCATCCCTCATAATAATTAGGGTTTTTTTTTTTTTTTTTTGTAGAATTTGCACAAAATAAGCACAATTGTTGGGCCACAGAAGGCATATATATAGAAGGCCATATATGGGCCTGCCTTAAAAGAGTTTGTTTTACAACATGGACCAAGTCTATATGCCTTCCCTTTTCAACTTAGATTTGTACATGAAACAGAGGCTCTGTGCTGTGAATCAACGGTACTTCAAACACAAGCTACACCTGTGGAGACCAGCTTTCTCACCCTACGCTCAATCTGCTAGAGACACTCAAGAGAGTTCGTTTTTTCCAGTTTCCCTCACAATTACAAGAGCGCTTTTTAGGTTAAAAAGGTGTACTGTCTATAACTTTTTAAAATCTGTAATTACACACCCGTGGAAATGCGCGTGTTAAAAAAAAACCCCAGGCTTTTAATTCTGTGGTCTCCAAAGTGTCTAGTTAAATGGGTTTATGAATGATAACATTTTTATACGGTTTTAACTTTGTAATTAAGGAACACTCGTAAAATGGACAAATGGCTTAATGATTCCCGCAAAGGAACTACTGGTTGGATGATGGACGCGGTCAACAAGGTGAACAGAACATGGCGGCGGGCACTTGTGTTCCTCTCCTGGGCACTGACTGACTGAGGGGACAGCAGGGCATTCCTGTGACAGGAAGTCAGGTAAGGTCTGAAACTATCAGCGAGACCTTGGAAATGTGGAAATGTGAATCATAACAACAGTGACGATAACAATCGGTGTACTTTCTGAATGCTTTCATGTTCTAGACGATATTCTAAATGCGTATTGAATATATTAGTATTTCATCCTCACAGAAGCCTTGCGAGGCAGGGACTGCTATTACCCTGTTTTACTGCTGAGGAAACAGGCAGACAAGGTCACAGAGCCTTGGGATATTAGTTAATCGTAGTATTTCATATACTTAAATTACAAGTAAATTTTAAAAGTTATATGGAGAGGGGTGGTCTGGGCGGCTCAGCTGAGTGAGTGTCCTACTCTTGGGCTCAGCTCAGGTCATGATCTCATGGTTTGTGAGTTTGAGCCCCACATTGGGCTCTGTGCTCGCAGCATGGAGCCTGCTTGGGATTCTCTCTCTCCCTCTCTCTCAGCCCCTCCCCTGCTCATGCTGTCTCTGTCTCTCTCCAAATAAATAAATAAACTTAAAAAATAAGTTATAAGGAGAATTATGCTCAAATATTTTAACTGATAGTAGTGCACTATCAAAAAGGTTTGAGGGCCACTTTTGCAAATGAGACAGTCACCAGGCAGAGACATCAAGTGACTTACCCTAAGTATTAAGGTCAGTGGTCCAGTTAGACATGGAACCCGTGAGGTCCCCTAATCCCCCAGGCTCTTCCCTCTCCACAATACCCCCGCTTTACTAGATTCAGCTGATGGCTTCATCCCATAGTGGGCCAATGCTGAATTCTGTGCTGGGCTAATCTGGGTGATGTTTTAGCTGCCTTCCAGGTTTAAAATGTTATGATTTCATTATCTCCAATTCTAAGTCCCTGTATACTAACAATAAGAAAATAAATAGCTTCGTAAGATATTTAAATTCACATTTTCCATCCACTGTCCTTTTTTTTTTTTTGGGGGGGAAATCCAAATTAGATTTTTACAAAAGATCATTTTGAGAGGTAATTATTAACGTACCAAAGCATTCACCCAAGGATTCATTTAAATGGCAAGTTCTCTACCTTGTTAAATAGCAGTGGTATAAAAATCCATGCAGGAGGACCTGGTAACAAATTCTACTGATGTCCCGTAGGTGGCAATATTGTATCACCTAGTGTGGTATTATGAGAACACCAATTACTAACTTGTTTGCAATTAAAAAAAAAAATTAACACTCTGGGTGGGGTTAGGAAGGACCACCTCTCATCTATTTTTCAGTCGATATGGCCAGGAGCTAATCTGAACTAATCAGTGCTCACTTTCGAAGTCCACCATCACAAGGGAGTGACAATCAAAGTCCCCCATAAGGGCCCTACGTTTACCTAACTTTGGACATCTTACATTCACTGGTTTGGTAATTGCAATTCAAAAAAAAAAAAAAAAGAAAGAAAGAAAAATTCAAAGGCAATTAGAGTTTCTGCAATTGGGAATTCTTTTCTGGAAAGTTCTGTTTTTAAAACATGCCAGAGCTACTGATTACCCAAATATGAACCCAGATAGATAGGCTCAATCCTTGAGAAAATACTCTCTTTGGAAAATATATACACATGTGCTCTGTATGTAGGCGATTGCTTGTTCGCTTGCTTAAATCATTTCCTTACCCACTCATCTTCACGTTCAGCACTTACTGCTAAGCCACGGAATGTGCTATATGCTGGGAAATTAGAAATAAATAAGACATAGTCCTTGCCTCAAGAAATCATTAAGTTAGTAAGTGGAGAAAACAAAACAGTGCCGTAACAGGAGGTATGTGCCGTAACTCACTAAACACAAGGCCTTCTCGTCATGCTAGTACGCTACCATGACCCTGAAAAATCTTATCCAAGGAGTTCTTTCTTCTGTCTCTGGTGCTCCGTTTTCTCCTGAGATTTCTTGGAGACAACCTGCTCCATAAGGAGCTTGGTTACCTAAACCTGTATCTTCTTTTCTTATTTCAACACTTGTTTTAAATTTTAATGATGAACAACTTCAAACATATACAGTAGTACAGAGAATGGTGTAATGAGCCCCCATGTGCTCACTGTCCAACGTCAACCATTATCATCTTATGGACAATCCTGTATTATCCAAACCTCTATTCACTTCTCTCCTCCCCATCCCCTTCCCTATTATTTTGAAGGAACTCTAATACATCCTATAGTTTGATTCATAATAAAAGGATTGCTTTTAATAAACTTTACCATAATAGCATCATCCCATGTGAAAAATTTTAACGATAACATCTTAGATCACAAAATGTAGAGTCGGGATACAAATTTCCTAATTGTCTCACACTTTTTAAAAATCATGATTGAAATAAGGTTCATACATTGTACTTAGTTGCGTTGGCTTTCATGACTTTTTTAACCCATAGGTTTCCCCTCCCTCCCTCTATCCACTCCCTTCCCCTCCCTTTCTTTCTTGTGAAATTTGTCTGTTGAGGACACCGAGTGGTTTATCCTGCAGAGTCACCCTCCATCTGGGTTTTGCTAATCAAACACCCACGTGCCATTTATTATGTTCTTCTGTCCCCTGTATTTCCTGTTGACAGTTCCAGGGGCTTGATCAGATAGATTCACTTTGGAGGCTAACTCCTAAGTTGTGCTGTGCACTTCCCTAAAGAGCACGTGATTTCTGGCTGTCCCTCTTGTTTGTAATGTTAGCAGTCATTGTTGATCATTGCCCAGATCCATTAGTCCAGAAAAGTGATGATATTCTGATTTTATCATTTCTTCTTGACACCTCCTATAAAGTAGCCATTTGGAGACTCGTACCATTGGACTTCCGTATGCTGTTCACTAAACTTGCTTTCCTAGACTAAAATAAAACTTTCATTTCACAGCCACTATGTGTTTCAACTTACTGCACACAGACACTCATGCCAATGGAATTAAGCTGAAAGGTTCAAGAAAGAAAAAAAAAAAAAGATACACTAGACAGTGTCAAGATTAAGACCTTCTACTTTTTGAGAGACAATTGTGAGGAGAATGAAAAACCGAGCCGCAACTAGGAGAGAATCTTTATGAATCACATATCTGAGAAAAGCCTTGTATCCATACTATATTAAAAAAAACTCTTAGAACAACCTCATTTAATATCAATGAGTGTAAGATGTGAACAGACACTATACCAAAAAAAAGATATACAATTGGTAAGTAAATGCATGAAAAGATGTTCAGTGTCATTAGTCACTAGGGAAATGCAAAATAAAAGCACACTGAGACAACAGAATACACCCATTAGAATGTCTAAAATTACAATGACTGACCCCATCAAGTGTTGGTGAGGATGTACAGAAGCTGGAACTCTCATTCATTGCCCGTCAGGATGTAAAAGGGCACGATTACTCTGGAAAAGGCTGGCAGTTCTTAAGAAATCAAGAATGTGACCACCACATGACTCAGCCATTCCACCCACAGGTATTCACCCACAAAATATGAAAGCGTACACTCAAAAACTGTGCATGAATGCTCACGGTATTGTCGTAGCCAAAACCTGGGAAGAACCGAAATGTCCATCAACAGGTGAATGGATAAACAAGTTGTGGTAGATCCACTGTACGGGATAAAATACATGTCTGTCACTTAACATCTGGGGAAATGTATACGCCTGAACCTTGGGTCTGGTACTCTAATAACTCACACCACGTATACTCTGAAACTATCTTAGTTTCTCTTTCTGTGTTATGTCGAGCATCCTGCTGATCATATCCATGATTTTTTTATTCCTTGTAATACTCTAGCAAAATAGTTGTGTTGTTCCAATCTACAGATAAGAAAACTCCGGATCAGAGAAGTGAAGTGACTGATCTAAGACTACCTGGCTAAAAAGGAGAGAAGCACAGCCTTTAACCAACACCTTATTGTGCTATTTACAGATTACAACCCAAATATGTTAGCAAGGCGTTTAAGGCCCTGTGCAATGGTCCAGGCTCCCATCCAGCTTCATTTCCACGCCCCCGCCGCCCCCCACACATACACTTCAGGCCCACTTGCTGTTGCCTCAACAGCATGTCGAGGAATGTCACATCTCTGTCCCCTGATTCACGCTGTCTCCTCATCCATGCCTATCAAATCCCACTGATCCTTCAAAGCTCAGTTACACGCTATGATCTCTACCACAAAGCGTTCTCGGATTCCCACTACCTGTCTGACCTGTCCCTCTGCTCTGAACACCTATTTCACTGTGTTTTATTGCAATATATAAATGCCCCAGGTTACGCTTCTGCAAGGACAGAGTTTAAAATATTTATCTTATGGCTCTCATTTGGCCAAAGACAATGCACTTAACAGGTGTGGGCTCAAAAGTCCTGCATAGGAAAAAAAAGAAAAAGAAAAAAAAAGAAAAAAAAAGAGAGAGAGATAATATGTTCACTTCTCTGGTCTAGTATCTATTATGAACAAGTACTATAAAAATCCTCACATCCTTTAAAGGTATAATTCTACTCCTGGGAATTCATCTGAAGCAACTAATTCAACAGAAATAAAAGCAAATGTTCATTAGGGGAATGGTGTAATCCATTATTATTCGTTAACTGTATGCACTCTGATGTAACCATGAAAGGATATATTTATGAAAACAACACAGAAATATCTAGTAGAGTATTATGTGAAAATAGGCTATATAATGGAGCAGATACTATAACTACAGTGGTCTATAAGATGTATTTTGGAGCTTACACTGCCACTGGGGGCTGATGGACAATAAGCAACAAGCTGAATTACCAAAACACACTGTACAGTTATATGGCAGTAAGTGCAATAAGAAAAATAAAGCAGGCAAGAGGAATAATAGGATAATGGGGACATACGCTATTTGAATGAAGATAGCTAGGGAAGGCCTCCCTGAAAATGGAGATTTGAGCAAAGAAAAGTCTGAAGGAAATCAGATACTCACATGAAAGCTAAGAAAAAAACAGAAGGTCGTGCTAACCTTAGACAATTAGGCAAGTTCTTTTTTTTTTTTTAATGTTTATTTATCTGTGAGAATGAGAGAGAGAGAGAGAGAAAAAGAGGGAGGGACAGAGTGTGAGCGGGGGAGGGGCAGAGAGAGAGGGAGACACAGAATCTAAAGCAGGCTCCAAGTTCTGAGCTGTCAGCACCGAGTAGGATGCACTGGGGGCTGGAACTCAGACTGTGAGATCAGGACCTGAGCGGAAGTCGGTTAAGGGTTAACAGTTAAGGGACTGAGCCACACACAAGTGCCCCAGGCAAGTTCTTTTTTTATCGTTATGTAAACACTTCATTATCTATTACTTTGTGTTCAAACCTATTACAAGAAATTAATGAATTTCAAAGTTCTGCTAAAAGAGAAAAACAAAATAAGCAAGTTAAATGGACAAACAAAAAGAACCTCAGCTCACCCCTCTGCTATCCATACTATTCAATGTATACCTTTGTGTCTGGTTTTTCACACCACAACCTTATTTGCCTCAATTCCCCAACACCGCCCTTCAATTAGATCAAGAGAATATACCAGGCTGTCCTGCATCTCAAGCCTATTTCGACAATTTATCTCACTCGAAGTACCTACCCTCCACATATGCCAATCCTATTCCTTCTTCAAATCTCAGTGCCTCTAAAAGGCCTGCAAAGAGTTACGTGGATTATTCCATTTTGGTTACCTTTGCTTTTAAACAGAGATGAAAATGACAAGGGACCTTCTCAATGCAGGCAGGGGACAGATCTAAGCTTCAGATATGCAGTAATTGGCTGGGCAGGTAGGAAAGATAGGAATGAAGTGTGAGAACACAAAGGACAGTGCATTTAATTCTGCTCCAGATGGGCTGGGAGACCTAACATTCAAGGGGATGGCTTGATTTTGAAATCATATGAGGAATGAGGAGGATATTATCCAAAGAGTGAACAGCCTAAGCAAACAATGGAAAGAGCGTGGAAACAAAAACGCGGGGTGCTTGGCAGCATCAGGAGTTAGAGTTGATTTCAAACGCCCTTAAAACTGGAAATGAGAATCAGGGAGGATATTGCAAAGGCCCTTGAATGACAAATCCCTTAGGCTACAGAGGAGGCTTTAAACTAGTTATGCTAGTTTTAAAGGGTAACCCGGTTTTCAAACGGGAGAGTGGATTAGAAAGGCAAGGGACAGCACACCAGTTAACAAACAAACAGCAGGTATTCCAAAGATGTTTATTAGCTGGGTGAGGCTACCACAGGAGAGAAAATTCTTTCAGCTTCCACTATATCTAAAGACAGCAGGCGTGGTGGGTAGTTGATTGTTCTCCAGTTGCTCTGAATGTATTATTTTTCTCTTTCAAGATTATAAAATTTACTGAAGCATAAAGGCAAAGAAGTAGCACATCTCTGAAGTCAGACTGTCTGGGTTGAAATCCAAGTCTGACACCTGCTGGTTGTATGATCTTGAGCAAATTACTTAACCACTTTGTGCCTCAGTTTCCTAGCATGTCAAATGTAGTATCTCCTGGACCCCTCACCGGACTGTAGAGGACTAAAAATGACACAGTACATCTAAAGTAACCAACACAGTATTTGGCACATAGTAAATCCTCGATAAATGTATTTTTCATCAACTGTTATTTGGCATTCGGGATCACCCGAAACACATAATAGCCACTCAGTACTGGGCCAAACCATTTACTCTTCGTCAATCCCATTTTTCTATGCGCCCTGGAGAAAGTTTAAGATATTAAACTTGCCCCCACGTTTGTACAGGTTAATATTTCACATGCTGGGGGGCGGGGGGGAATAACTCCTTAAAAAGGCAATGCAATTTCGAAACTGAAGAGCATTTTCCCAACAGGTCTTGCAAAGCCGTCGACACACACGTCACTTTGACAGCTCTTTGAAGAGCGATAGTCATTGCGTAACCTTAACTTGGAAGTCACACTCCAAGCCAGAAATAAAAGTCAGTGCAGGGTATCAGTCGTCAAGTACGGGGCCATAAAGATGCTGGACACGAGTGCCGGACTCCGGTACGCCTGGGTTTTTAAAATACCGTCCCGAGAAAGTAGCTCTGGGGCTCAAGACGAATGAAAAAATCGTGGGGACCGTAACAGCGAAGACGGCTCCGCCCCGCGATCTGCAGCGCGAGGCAACGCACGCTGGGGGCCACCGGCCCGACCGCTCCGGGCTCGGGGAGCGGCGCCCGGGGCGGCCCGGCCGAAGCCGCCTCCCCCGCGGGGCGGCCCCGCATTCCTGCCCGGGGCTATACTTAACCTCCGGCCCGCGCCCCGGGCCGCCGCGCCACGCCGTGCACCGTATTAGGCAATGCCCGGCGAGCAGGGCCCCGGCCCCCCCCCCGCCCCCGCCGGCTCCGCTCCATTCAGCGCCCGCGGCCGCGGCGCCCGCGCCCCTCCCCCACGGCCGCGCCCGCGCCCCTCCCCCACGGCCGCCCCCGCGCCCCCTCCCCGCGCCGCGCCCCCCCCGCCGGCGGCCGGAGCGCTGGGTGGCGGGGGACGGCGGCGCGGGGGCGGAGGGGGGTCCCCTCGCGGCGCACGTACCCCGCGGTCATGGCGATGTTGTAGAAGGTGAGCCAGACGGTGGCCAGCAAGCCGAGGCGCCTCCTCTTGCCCGTGGCCTCCCTCTCCTCGCCGGCCTCCGGGGCGCCGCCGTTGGTGCCGTCCTCCTCGCTGGACGCCATGGCGGCCGTGCACCCGGGGGAGCTGGAAGACAGCGGCAGCGGAGTGGCAGGGGGCCCGGCCCAGCGCGCCGCTGAAGCGCCGCCGCCCGCTGCCGCCGCCTCGGTCAGGCGCCCCATGTGCCGCGCGCAGGGGGCTCGGCGCCTGCCGCCCGGCCGCCCGCAGGGGGAGGAGCGGGCGCCCCCCGCCGCCGCCGCCGCCGCCGCCGCCGCCCCGGCTGCCCCGGCCGCCCCGCCCCCGGCCCTCGGGAGCGCGCGCGCGCGCGCGCGGCGCGGGGGACCTGGCCGGCCGGCCTGGGAGCCGGGGCTCGGGGTCCCGCGAGCCGCCGGGTCCGCTTTCGAGGCGGCCGTGCGGTTTCCGCTCCCACAGAAACCTATCTGCTTCTCTCACTGGGGGAACCTCCTGTTAGAGAGACGCCCCAGACGTGTCGGCCGCGGGCGACGTGCCCCTTGCTAGTGCATTTAGGCGGGACGCACGGAACGCACCTGGATCGGCGGGGCCCTGCCGCGCCCAACCTTTGGGAAGGTAGTTTCCTGACGCTGGGCCGGTAGTAGGATCCCCCCGCGGAAGACTCCCTCCCCTCTGGGGAAGACGCGCGCCCCCCGGCCGGCTTCCCTCGCCCCGGCCGGTGGGTCACGCACGGGGGGAATGCGGGAGGATTGGCTCGCTTGTGTGGATTCCTGGAGCCAGTGTTGTCAAGGCATCGACTCCAGTGCAGTGCAGTGTTGGATGTTAGAGAGAAGCTGGAGGAAAGAAGACAGGACAAGATGCCAAAGGAGGAGAGTTTGAGCGGATACAGGCAGCTACAGATGCAGGGCTAACCAGAGCCTTTTCCCGCGGTGAAGAGTATCGCCCTGTTCTCCACTCTATCCCTTTCGTTTTTCTGTCTTCCCCCGGATACCCGTGCTTCCTCCTAAGAGCTCTTTGCTCTTCCCCTTAAAGCACACAGTTGGGAAGGCAGGCTCTGGAGTCAGATTACTGAAATTCAAACCCCGAATTCTTGGCTCCACCAGTCTTATTAGCTTGTGAACTTGGGCGCCTAAACTTCTCTATGCCTCAGTTTCCTCAGTGGGAATAATGCATAAACCTATGTCATGGGGTTTTGTGAGATGCAAGTGAAATCACTTACGTAAACCACTCACAGTCCCGAAACAGGTTGAGTCACCCCAAATGAGCGTGTTATCACCACTCTGGCGACTCGGATCTTTGTTGATCCCGCGAAAGAAATTCTGCGCAGGCCTGTGGAAACGATCTGCCTGTTAGGCTGCGCTGCTGGAACCTGACCCTGGCCCTGGGCAGGGGACAACCACCAGAAGACCACATAGTCACAGGAGGGAGCGCCTCGGGGTATGGACTCATATCTGGAGGAGAGTGAGGGAGAAGTCACCAAACCAGAGAAAAGAGGACTTATCCCTGTGGGTTGTGATCTGGCCTCTGGGCACCTGATCCAGGCGGCACTACCAGCCTGCTTGGGAAACTTAAGACACTTTGGAGGAAGACATTCCAGTAGGAGAGGAGTCTGAGATGTTTCTGGGAAGAAATAATGGCCGGAAAATATTCAAATTTGATGAAAACTGGGGCGCCTGGGTGGCTCAGTCAGTTAAGCATCTGACTTCGGCTCAGGTCATGATCTCAGAAACTGTGAGTTTGAGCCCCATGTCTCAGACGCGCTGTGCTGACAGCTCAGAGCCTGGAGCCTGCTTTGGATTCTGTCTCCCTCTCTCTCTCTTTCTCTCTCTCTCTCTCTCTCTCTCTCTGTCTTCGCCTCCCCCATTCATGCTCTGTCTCTGTCTCTCAAAAATGAATAAATGTTAAAAAAATTAAAAAAAACAAATTTGATGAAAACTATGAACACCATTTTTTAAAACATTTAAATTGGGAAGGAAGAAGTAAAACTATTTGCAAATGAGGCATTGTATAATTAGAAAAGCCTAAGGAAGTCACAGAAAAGCTACTGGAACTAGTTCCAGGCTACAAGGTCAATGTTAAAAAAAAAAAAAAACTAATCATCTTTTACATATAGAAAAGAAGGCTGGAAATTGAAATTTAAAATAAAGCCATATAATTCTCTTCAGCATCCTAAAACATGAAATATATAAGGATAATTCAACAAAATGCTCAAGACCTGAACACTGAAACCCATATAAATCACTGCCAAGAGAAATTAAAGACTTAAATAGCTATCCATGTTCACAAGTGGGAAGAGGACATGGTTAAAATGTCAATTCTCCCCAAATCCCAGCAGAATATATATGTTTTTAATTTGACAAGGTAACTCTAAAATTTGTACAGAAATGCATAGGAAAAACAATGTTGAGGCACCTACATAACCTGTTTTCAAGACAGAACAAAACTAAAGTTTGCAAGACAGTGTGGTAGGAATAAGGATAGACAGATCAGTGAAACAGAATAGCGTCCAGACCTGTATACATACGGTCAACTGATTTTCAACAAAGATGTCAACGTGTCTTGTCAACAAATGGTGGCTGAAATATCTGGAGAGCCACGTGAAAAAATGAACCCTGACACTTACCTCACACCACAGGCCAAGTGTTACTTTGATATGGATCACAGAAATCAACACAAAAGCCAGAACTATAAAATGTACAGAAATAAACCCAGAATCATGGTGACCTTGAAGGAAAAGACTTCTTAGATCCAATAACAAAAAAAAGCATTAATCATAAAAGAAAAGAAAAGACAGATGGAACATCATCAAGATATAAAACTTGTTATTTCAAATACACCATTTAAAAGGTGAAGACAATTAACTGACAGGGAATTTATACCCAGAATATATAAAGAATCTTATGACTCAATAATATAACAAACTGATTTGGGGCACCTGGGTGACTCAGTCGGTTAAGCATCTGACTCTTCAACCCAGCTCAGGTATGATTTCATAGTTCCTGGGATCGAGCCCCCATTGGGCTTTGTGTTGGCAGCACAGAGCCTGCTTGGGATTCTCTCTCTCACCCTCTCTCTCTGCACCTCCCCTGCTTGTGCTGTCTCTCTCTCTCAAAATAAGTAAATAAAATACTTTTTAAAAATAACAGGGTGCCTGGGTGGCTCAATCAGTTAAGTGTCCAACTCTCGGTTTCGCCTCAGGTCGTGGTCTCTCGTTTCGTGGGTTCGAGTCCCGCATGGGGCTCTGTACTGACAGTGCATAGCCTGGGATTCTCTCTCTCTCCCTCTCTCTCTCTGCTCCTCCCCTGCTTGCTCTCTCTGTCTCTCTTGAAATTAATAAATAAACTTTAAAAATTAAAAAAAAAATAACAAACCGGGGCCTCCTGGGTGGCTCAGTTGGTTAAGCGTCCAACTTCGGTGCAGGTCATGATGTGGTGGTTCATGAGTAGGAGCTCTGCGTTGGGCTCTGTGCTGACAGCTCTGGAGCCTGCTTTGGATTCTGTGTCTTCCTCTCTGTCTGCCACTCCCATGCTCATGCTCTCTCTGTCTCTCTGTCTCTCTCTCTCTCAAAATAAATAAACATTTAAAAAGTTTTTTAAAAATCGATTTTTTAAATGAGCAAATGATGGAAACAGACTCTTTGCAAAAAAGATATATAAATAACAACAGTATACACAAAGACACCCAATCTTATTAGTCATTAGGGAAATACAAATCAAACCCACAATGAGGTATCACTACTATTTTCAGTGTTGACAGGGATGTGGAGCAACTGGCATTCTTGTACGTGGCTAAAGAGAAAAACACTTGGGGAACCAGTTTGGTAATTTCTTTAAAAATATCATCATATGCTTGGTTACCATATGACCCAACAATTTCATTATTAGTTGTTTAACCAAGAGAAAAAAAACAGGTCCACACAGAGTTCGATATGAATGTTCATAACAGCTTTATTCATAGCAACCCCAAACTGAAAATAATCCATATGTCCATCAACATGCAAAATAAAATAAATCACTAAGTGCTACGGGAGTTAAAGAGCTGTCAGAAAACATACCTTGTCTGGGGGATCGAAAAAGTCTTCGTGCAAGAAATCGCCATTGAATACTTGAAGAATAAGTATGATTTCGACAGATTGCAAGAGGATATTGCAGTCTGAGGGCTCACCGTGAACATCGAGGAACCAACAAACCCAAGGAAAAGTGAGTTGGGCATTTTGATTAAACCTTACAAGTATCAGGAGAAAGAATAGAAACATGTTGAGAAACACTGTATTTTAAGAGGCAGCCGTGAACTTCTGAAGACTTGTGAAGAGGAAAATCATGTTAAAGGAACCTCTTTTCAAAGATGAATTGGGCAGCAGGAGATGAGATCAATTGTCCTCTACAAAGGTCAGAACTAGGCTGGTGTGGTCAGTTTCAGCATGAAGAGAGGAATGAATGAGGAGACTTCTTGAGACACAAGAGGCAAAGAAAGATTTTTATTTGCTGCAGTGAAAGTGCCATAAAACAGGGAGAGATTGTCTATGTGAAATAGGCTATTTCTGAAGCGAGATCCTCTGACCGTGGGAAAATGAGAGATTCAGGTAGATGGAAGAATTAGGTTTTAAAAAGAGAAGAGACACTTCTTTCTCAGATAGGAATGAAGGAAATGGAGGTAGAGATATTTTGAGGTAGGGAACAGAAAGTTGAGGTAGGGAACCTAATTGAAAGTAAGGTGTCTTGACAGCAAAGAAGGTTTGGAATAGCATTTAACATATAACCTTGTTTGATTTCTCAAAACATCTTTGATTTTATCAATCTGTGGATTAGTCCTTGCCTTTTAGGATAAAAACTGATTACTTAGCTTGATTTCAGAGCTCTCTACTATAACCCAAGCCCAAGGGAACCAATCAAACATTATCTCTTAGTAGTATCTGTCCCCAAAATACTGTGATTCAACCACGCAGGTCTATTCATTGTGCATCAACTGATCTGGATAACCTTTAATCAAATCTTGCATTCTTTTCATCCTACAAAAGTGCTCTTTCCCCTTGTGTAAATTGCATTTGCTCTCCAAGTTTGCATTTAATACCAGTTCTTTCAAGCGGCTTTCCCTGACCACTTCAACTTATATCGGATCCTTGTTTTGCCCCAGCTAAAATAGTTTGTACTGATAACGCAGCATTCATTTTAGCAGTAAATTATATATTGTCGTCTGTTTTTTACTTATGCTTGTATATATTTTGTCTGGGAGCAGAATTGCATATCAGAGATCACGAATTATATTTTCAAAAATCTTTTCAAAGGCCAATTAATGTTTTGCAATTTTTATTAGTTTTATTGAGATATAACTGACATACAGTTTAGTGGATGTATTTAAAGTGTACACTTTAATAAACTTTGACCTATGTATTGTCTATGAAACTTTTATCACAAACAGGATAGTGAACATATCCATCATCTCAAAAAGCTTCTCTGTGTTCCTTTTTCAATGCCCCCTCCTATCACACCCCTCATTGTCCCTAGGCAACCACTGATCAGATTTCCTTCATTACAGATTAGTTTGCATTTTCACTAATTTTCTATATATGAAATCATACATTATATACTCTTTTCTGTCTGGCTTATTTTACTCAGAATAATTATTTTTAAAAGTTTTTTTAAATGTTTATTTCAGCAAGAGAGAGCAAGAGAGAGAGAGAGAGAGAGAAAGAGTGACGGGGGGGTGGGGATGGTTGGAGGAGGGGGCACAGAGAGAGAAGAAGACACAGAATCCGAAGCAGGCTCCAGGCCCTGAGCTGTCAGCACAGAGCCCAGTGCGGGGCTTGAACTCAAGAACCATGAGATCATGACCTAAGCTGAAGTTGGACGCTTAACTAACTGAGCCACCCAGGCACCCCATTTACTCAGAATTATTATTTTGAGCAGGTCCAGCTTCATGGGCATGTGGCTTCTGCAGTCCCACAGGGTCCTGTGCTCAAAAGGGCCTGGCACTTAATTTAATGCTCTGTTTTAATTTAATGTTCTTCTTTCTGTTTTGAAATTCTTAATAATTTATGAGTAAGAGGGCCCATATTTTCACTTTGCACTGTGTCCCACAAATTTTGTAGCTGAATCTGAATTTGAGATTGGGGCGATATACATCAAGAATTCACTCTCTTTTATTGCTGAGCAGTATTCCATTGTATGGATATACCACAATTTATTTATCCATTTGCCGCATAATTTGTTTATTCATGTTTAGACATTTTCCCCCCAGTTACAAATAAAGAGCCGTGAACAGTTGTTGACAAGTCTTTTGTGGAGATATGTTTTCATTTTTCTTAGGTATATACTTAGCAGTGGAGTGACCAGGTCACATATATATGTCTAACTTTTAAAGAAAACTGCTAAAGTGTTTCCAAAAGTGGTTGTACCATTTTACATTCCTAATAGCTAAATTTAAGAGTTTCAGTTGCTTCATATCCTGGCCAATACTTGGTATGGTCAGTCTTAGATTTTGCATATTTTAATAGATGTGTTGTGCTATCTTATTGTGTTTTTTAAAGATGGTTTTATTTATTTGTCTTTAATGTAAAATTTTTTAAATTTATTTTTATTTATTTTCTTGAGAGAGAGAGAGAGAGAGCATGCACGAGCAGGAGAGAGGGGTTGTAGGAAGAGAGAGAGAGAAAGAGAGAGAGAGAGAAAGAGAATCTTAAGCAGGCTCCATGCTCAGTGTGGAGCTTGACACAGGGCTTGATCCCACGACCCTGGGATCATGACCTGAGCTGAAGCAGAGTCAGACATTCAAACAGCTGAGCCACCCAGGCGCTCCTATTTTATTGTGGTTTTAATTTTTCACTTCCCTAATGACTAATGATGCTGAGCTTCTTTTCACATGCTTATTTTTCAATTGTATATTTCTTAGCTTTAGAGACTTTTCAAATCTATTCCCCATTTTCTTACGGGTGAAGCTGTGTTCTCAATAAATTTTGAGAGTACGTTATAGATTCTGGATATGAGTCTTTTACCAGATATATGATTGGCTAATATTTTCTCCCAGTTTGTGGTTTGCTTTTCATCCTCTTAACAGTGTCTTTCAAACAGCAGGAAGTCTTAATTTTGACAAGGTTCTATTTACCAATTTTTTTTTCTTTGGTAGATTGTGTTTTTTGGTGTCAGATCTAAGAATCTTTGCCTAACCCAAGGTCACAAGAGACTTTGTGCAGTTTTCTTGTGAAAGATTAGTAGTTTGAAATTCTACAGTTAGGCTTATACTCTACTTTGACTTAATTTTTGTATATGGTGTGAGATAGAGATTGAAGTTCATATTTTTGCTTATAGTGTTCAGCACCATTTATTGAAAATCTATCCTTTCTAGGGGCGCCTAGGTGGCTCAGTCGGTTGAGCGCCCGACTTTGGGTCAGGTCATGATCTCTCTGTCCGTGAATTCGAGCCCCACGTCAGGCTCTGTGCTGGCAGCTCGGAGCCTGGAGGCTGCTTCAGATTCTGTGTCTTCCTCTCTGTCTGCTCCTCCCCCACTCATGCTCTCTCTCTCTCTCTCTCTCTTTCTCAAAAATAAATAATAAAGTAAATAATAAAACTTAAAAAAAAAGAAAAAAAGAAAATCTATCCTTTCTCCATTGAGTTGCCTTTGTACCTTTGTCAAAAATCTGTTGTCTATATATGTATAGATATATTTCTGAAATGTCTATTCTTTTCCATAGATTTGTCTATCCTTACACAAGTACCATACTATCTTGCCTATAATAGCTTTTTAAAATTATTATCATAGCTTTATAACAAGTCTTAAAATTGGATAGGGTGACAGTGATGTTAGTGCAGACAGTGATCTTAGTGCAGTGATCTGCACGCATGTCTTTAGCATTCAGTGATCAAATCTGACTAGGCTTGGTGTGGTTATTTCAACAGGATAAGGGCAATGATATCATTAATGGGAAGTGATGTCATTAAGAGAAAAAAGAATTTCAAATTTTAGCTAGTTTTTCTATTTGTAGGTTTCACAATAGGAATGGCTACGAGAGGGAACAAAGCAGTTGGGTTCAAGAGGAGAATATTTGTAAAGCACTACCTAAGTCCGTAGTGGAAGGAGAGTTAAAAGCAAATACAAAGAGGGGCGCCTGGGTGGCTCAGTTGGTTGGGCATCTGACTTCCGCACAGGTCATGATCTCACGGTTTGTGAGTTCGAGCCCCATGTCGGGCTCTGTGCTGACAGCTCGGAGCCTGGTGTCTGCCTCGGATTCTGCCTCTCCCTCTCTCTGGCCCTCCCCCGCTTGTGCTCGGTCTCTCTCTGTCTCTCAAAAATAAATAAATGTAAAAAAAATTAAAAAAGAAAGCAAATACAAAGAAAGAATGAGAACTGAAATGTGAAGAATGAGAAACCTCTGAAACATGGAGGTATTGATGTAAAAAATGATAAACAGCAATGTAGTTTAGAAGGAATATTGGAGTTAAGTTGACTTTTTGATGTGAAAACTGAGGCATCATTGTTGTCTTTACCTAGAGCTTATCTAGAATCTCCTCTAAAGCAGAACCAATTGTACAAACTTGGTTCTAGGCCATCAGCTGAAAGTCAAATCTTCTTAAGTAAAATCGTCTGTTCAATAGGTTTATTATTATAAATGAGAACTTCGTTCATGAAGAACTATTTCACATCTCACAAAATTGGTCATGAAAATGAAACTAAACACATATGGTATTATAAATATTAATTAGACTAAACATAATATAAAAAATAGTATTTTATTGCTCCTTTTGGGAACATTTTCTACATAGACACAGATATAATATGGGGAATTTAGAATGAAGATGTCTTTTTTTCTTCCTATCAATGTCCTTACACATTCTAGTCCCAGAAATGAACTACCTTCAAAATTGGAGTCACCTGTTTTAAAAGTCTGTGGCTTATTTAAAAAAAAAAAATCTGTGTTACTTTAATATGCATGAAAGCCTCTGAAAAGTCTTTGAATGGTAAATGCTGGAGAGGAAGAGATTCCTTAGTGAGGATCTTTTCAAAGATCCTTCAGTATACACCAGCTGCAAACTGAGTCAGCGGAACCACCATAAACCCAGACCAGCTGGCGAGTGTTGCTAATCTAGACTGTTACGCAGTCTTTGGCAGTTATTAGGTTAAAGAAAATATATGATCTTTATAATAGGAAATGGAGTAAAAGTGGAAATGACAAGATGAGGTATAATCAAGTGAGTTTATATTTACTCTAAAACTAGGGTTTGTTGTGAAAATGTTATTTATAGACCATGGTATTAGACAGATTGGTCCAATCTGCTCAAAAAGATGTTAAACCAAGAGGCAGCTGTTCCAGAATTATCTAAAAGGAGAGGCTGGAGCAATCTGGTTGTTGGAGAATGGGTTGAGGCCTTGATTTTCAAACATTTTTACCTTCACTCATATTTTAAATGATACTCTAAAACTTTTCAGCAAAACTACAAATTGTCGTGAAGGACAAATTTCTGGTAATTAAAAAATATTTTTTAAGGGTTATTTATTTTTTGAGAGAGATTGAGAGAGAGCATGAGCAGGGGAGGGGCATAAAGAGAGGGAGACACAGAATCTGAAACAGGATCCAGGCTCTGAGTTGTCAGCACATGGCCTCAACAGGGCTTGAATTCACAAAACCACAAGATCACGACCTGAGCCAAAGTCAGACGCTTAACCGACTGAGCCACCCAGGTACCCCATTTCTGATCATTTTATTTGCTTTATTGAAGTCTAATTAACATACAATATCTGTACATATTTTAAAATGCGCAATTTAGTAAGTATTGACATATATGTACATCAATGAAACTATTACTAATCTCAAAATAATGAAAATAGCTTATCAACCTCAATTTCCTCATACTCCTTTGTAATCTCCAGTGAATTCATGTAGGCCTGAAATTAATTTTGTTGAAGGTTTTTAACAAGCAATTACATTTCTTTACTAGAGAAAGATTTATTCAAGTTAACTATTTCTTTTTGAGTTTTAGGAATTTGTGCCTTTGAAGGAATTTGCCATTTCCTCTAAGTTATTCAATTTATAGGTATAAAGTTCCCTTACTATCCTAATATCTGTAGTGTTGTCATTTCCCTCACTCCCAAAATTGGTAATTTGTATCTTTTCTTTTTCCTCATCAGTTTAATTACAGCTTTATTGGTTTCATCTCCTAAAAAAAACCTAGCTTTTAATTTTATTTTCCCTATTGTTTTCCTGTTTTCATTGCTTTCCTCTTTGATGTTTCTTTCCTTTCTCTGCTTACTTTAGGTTTCATGTGCTATTTTTACTAGATTCTTAAAATGAAAGCTAATTGATGAGACCTTTCTTTTCTAGTAAATATGCTACATTATAAATATCCCTCTACGTATTGCTTTAAGTGCTTTCCACAAATTTTGATATGTTTTCATTTTCATGACATTCAAAATACTTTCTAATTTCCAGTTTTATTTTTTCTTTGACCAATGGTTATTTAGAAGGGTGTTATTTTGTTTCCAAATATTTGGTGACTTTTAAGTATTCTTCTATTATTTATTTTTAATTTAATCCTATTGTAGTCAGAGAACATATGTGTTTGACTTGAATCCTTTCAAATTTATTGAGATTTGTTTTTTGTACATCATGGGCACTTGAAAAGAGTATGTATTCAGCTCTCACTGGATGCAGTGTTTGATCAGTTTCAATTAGGTTAAGTTGGTTGAGAGTGTTGTTCAAGTCTTCTACAGCCTTACCCATTTTCTGTCTACTTGTTCGATCACCGTTGAAACCAGGGAGTTGTAATTTCCAACTCTAATTGTGGAATTGTCTATTTTTCCTTGAAATTCCATCAGCTTTTGTTTTATGTTCTTTGAAATTCTGTTGTTATATGCAAAGCCGTAGAGGGCATGTTCTATTATTTAACCCCTTTTTCATTATAAAGTGACATTCTGTATCTCTGGTAATAGTCTCTGATCTAAAACCTACTTTGTCTGATAATAATATAGATACCTTAGCTCTCTTTTGATTAGTGTTAGCATGGTATATCTTTATATATCATGATATATAGTCCTATGTTTAAAGGAGTTTTATGGATGCTAGCTAATTTTTTATTGGATATTAGACATGGTGTATTTTATCTGGTCAAGAGGTGGATACTTTTGTGTTCCAGCATGTCTCCAGACTCTTCCTTGCAAACTTTTTCAGCCGTGGCCCCTCTCAGCTCTGTTTCCTCATCTTAAAGAGACTGATGCTGTATGTGATGGCCTGAAAAATCAGGCTAGTAAGCTAGGGCAATCATAAGGCTTACTTCACTTGTGTCCCATTTCCCATTGATCATTGTCCTTTGTTGTTTGATGTCCAGTGTCATAAGAACTGTTGTTCATATATTTTGTCCAGTTGTTTGGTCATTTCAGGCAGGAAGATAAATCTAGCCTGTGTTACTCCATCTAGACCAAAGGTGAAGTCTGAGACCTATATTCTTTTTATTTTTTTCTTGACTTTAGTATTAACACAACCATAATATTTAACTGTAGTGTGAAGTGGGTATTCTTGTATTGCTGTTTATCATAGAGAGAAACACCATTTTCCTTCACCATTAGGTACGATGTTAGCTTTAAGTTTTTTAAAGATGTCCTTTGTCAGGTTGAGAAAGGTTTCTTCTATTCTTAGTTTTCTAAGTTTTTATCACAAAGGCTTTTGAATTTTGTCAAGTATTTTCCTGGATCTATTATATGGTTTTTCTCTTACATTCTGTTAAAATGGTGAACTGTGTTGATTTTCAAAAGCTAAAGTAATTTTGTATTCCTAGGATACACTCTACTTGGTCATGATACATTTTTTGTTTCTATGTATTACTGTGAATCTCTATTCTTAAAGAATTATTATATTTATGTTAATGAAGGATATTGACATTTTCTTACAATATGTTGTTTGATTTTTCTATCAGGATAATGTTGGTCTCATAAAGTAAGTATGAAATTATCCTTCATGGTGTATTTTCTAAAGATTTTGTGTAGATTTAGATTATTTCTTCCTTACAAGTTTGATGAATTAGAATTAACTACTGAATTCATGGGCCTGAAGATTTTTGTGGAGTGTTTTTAACCAAGAATTTAATTTCTTTTATTGATATTTATCTTTTCAGGTTTTTGTTTCTTTTTGATCCAATTGTGGCCATTTGTATCTCTCAAGGTTTTTTCCACTTCAAACTATGTTCTCAAATGTATTGGCATAGAGTTTAAGAATATTCCTTTATAAGTGTTTTCATTTAATATCATTTAATTCCTGTAATATTTTAATTACAGGATGTGTAGTCATGTTGCTTCTTTGAATCCATATACTGGTAATTTGCATGTTACCTCTTTATCTTTTGATCTAGGTAGAGTTTTACCCATTTTATTAATCTTTTTAGAGGATTAAATTTCAGTTTGATTTTCCCTTTGTGTTTTATTTCATCGATTCATGGTTTACCTTTATTATTTCCTTTTTCTAATTATTTTGAATTCTTCTTTACCTTAAGGGATTAATGTTAGATTTTCTTTTCTATTATATAATGCTTAAAGTATTCTTCTAAGCAACATAACAGCATAGCACAAATTTTGACCTGTTGTGTTTTCACTTTCATCCAGTTCAAAATATTTTCTGATTTTTCTTTGACACATAAGTTATTTATAACTGCGTGGGTCAACTTTTACACACATAATTGCAATTTTCCAGGTAACTTTGTTTTATACTCCTAAGTTAATTCTGTTTTAGTCAAGGAACAAAATCTATATGATTTTATCTTTTAAACTATATGGACTCATTTTAAGGCCCAGCATATTGTTAATGTTTAGTGTGTACTTGACAAAAATGCTTGACTTGCAAGGCCATTAAAAATGTCAGTTAGGTCAAGTTAATTGGTAGAATTGAATTTTCAAAATTATTACTAATTTTCTATTTGTACTATTTTTACCTGAGAGGAGTGTTGAAATAGCCAGCAGATACTATGAATGCATATATTTCTTTCAGTTTTGTAAGTTTTGTTTCCATTTTTTCCCCTCAAGTTCTATCATTAGGTTGATACATATTTAACACTATTTTCTTGGTTAACTGATTCCTTCATCACTATGAAATGAAATGTCATTCATTACCCCTGGGAAGTTTCCTGATTTTCAGTTTATTTGGTCAGATATCAACATAATCAGAGCTTTCTTTAGTATTTTCAAAATGTATTTTTTCCATCCATTTACTTTTAATTTACCTTTATTTTTAAAACAAGTTTCTTATATCATACATCATATAGTTGGATCTTGCTTTTTTAAAAATCCAGTCTGACAATTTCTACCTTTAAATTGGAATATTTTGATCTTTTACATTTAGTATAGTTATTTATACGGTTGGATTTAAACTACTATTTGCTTTCTATTTGTCCCATTTGTTTTTACTTCTTGTGTAGCCTTTAAAAAATTATTTTAATTAAAAAATTTCTACCACTGTCTATATTCTTTTTCTTTGGGAGAACTCTGGCTCTAGGACTTAAGGTATTTTTTTCAATGTTTTTTATTTATTTTTGAGAGAGAGAGAGAGAGAGAGAGAGAGAGTGAGCAGGGGAGGGGCAGAGAAAGAGAGGGAGATACAGAATCTGGGCTGTCCACACAGAGCCTGACATGGGGCTTGAACTCATGAACAGCGAGATCATGACCCGAGCCGAAGTTGGACGCTTAACCAAATGTGCCATTCAGGTGCCCTCCCTACCCCAAGGTATGTGTTTTTAACTTCTCAGAATCTCTTTTCAAACAATATTTATACTGCTTTATATGTAATGTAAGGACTCTTCCAAAACTACATTTCTGCTTTCCTCCTGCCATCTTTTGTGCTATTTTCCTTTATTTTACTTCTACCTACGTTATCAATTCCAAAAATATAGTTGGTATTTTTGTTTTTAAACAAATTTTTAAAAAGTAGAAATGTCCTTTATATTTATTCTCACATGACCATTCTGATACTCTTCATACCTATGTGAAGATTTATATCATAGATACCATATTCCTTTTGCCTAAAATTATTTTCATTTGTATGTTTTAATATTTTTCATTGTGTAGGTCTGCTGGTGATGAGGGTTTTTTTATGTAAATATTTATTTCACCTTATTTTTGAAAAACGTTTTTGCTGACAGAGAATTCTAGGTTGACAATTTTAAAATTCAGGACTTTGAAGGTACTGTTCCACTGTATTTTTATTTATTTTTTTTATCTTGCATGGTTTGATTAGAAATCTACCATTATTTTTTATTCTCATTTATGTCTTTTTGTTTTCCACACACTTTTAAGATTTTCTCTTTATCATTGATTTTCAGCAATTTGATCATTTGTGCCTTGGGGTCATTATTGTTAGTTATGACTGAGATTCACTAATATTCTCAGATCTGTGGAAATATAGTTTTCATTCAATTTGGGAAAAATTGGGCAGTTGAAAAAATTTTCCCCCTTTTTCTTACTTGCTATGAAACTGTACACATTATACTTTCATATTTTCTTATAGGTCATTGAGGTTCTGTTAATTTTTTGTCTTTTTCTCCTATGTGCTTCAATTTATATACTTTCTGTTGATCTTTAAATTGCTATATCTTTTCTTCTGCAGTGTCCAATCTGTTAATCCTACTTAGTGAGTTTCATCTTCGGTATTGTATGTTTGCACAATTTCCATTTGCTTCTCTTTGATATCTTTTGTCTCCTCATTATGTTCATCTGTTTGTAAATCTTTAAGTTTATTGACCATAGTTATAATAGTTCTTTAAACATTTCCATGTATTAGTTCAATCGTCTATTTAATTTCTGGATCTGTTTCTATGGACTGATTGCCCTACTTGTTATTGGTCACATTTGCCTGGGCTTTCATGTGTCCAGTAATGTTTTCTTGGGGTCTAGCCATTTTACATATTTGAGTGTTGTATTTTAGAAGGGGGGAGCATTCTTTTTAATTTCATACTTTGTTTTATCCTTCATTTAAGTCATGTCTTGATCTTTTCAAGAGGTACTTTTAAAGCTTTTTTGGAGATCTAGAGTAGCCTTTTCTTTCAGGCTACTACCCATTACTAAGACATTACCTTTTTGGGGTTATTTATTAAATACTCAATATATTCAATTGGGTTTCTTCTCTCTGACTTTGAGAACCCAAATGATTCCCATACTCTTGGGATTTTCCAGATTTTGGTTCAGTGGAAATAGCTTTTTCCTTTAAAGTTCTGTAGCTAGACTTGTAGAGTTCTATCTGACCCATGACTAGATTAGCATTCTGCCATAATCTCAAGGGGACTCCTGTGCAGATTTCTAGAGCTCTTTCTCTACATAGTACCCTCCTAGTATTCTGTCCTCGAAACTCTAGCCCCTTAGTCTACCTAAACTCAGATTTTTCTTTCTTTAATACAATAAGACCATTTGGTTCCTTTTGGGTTCCCCTCCTTATAGCATAGTCCAGAAACTGACTCTAGGCAGAAAGCTATAGCACTCACAGGGCTCATGCGTGTTCCCTTTCTCCTTGGGATTACAGTCTGTTGTCCCAAGTTTGAAATCAATTGTGTCATATATTTTTTTCAGTGTTCTGTTTGGTTATGGTAAAAAGATAAGTCCATGTCCTGTTACTCCCTCATGGTTGATAAGTATACCATTGGAAATATGCTACTTTAATCATGACATGTATTTCTTTATCATATTTAACATATATTTATGGGACACCTACAGTGGAAATCTAGAGATAAGTGAGTCACAGACTAATGCTATACAAACAAGTAAAATGTTACACTATTGTGGTAGCTTGCAAATATAGTCCCCGAATTCTTAAATACTCCTTCCATCAAGAATTGGGTTTCGGGCACCTGGGTGGCTCAGTTGGTTAAGCCTCTGGCTTCGGCTCAGGTCATGATCTCACGGTTTGTGAGTTTGAGCCCTGCGGCAGTCTCTGTGCTGACAGCTCAGAGTCTGGAGCCTGCTTCCGATTCTGTGTCTCCCTCTCTCTCTGCCCCTCCCCTGCTCACACTCTGTCTCTCTCTCAAAAGTAAATAAACATTTTTTAAAAATTTAAAAAAAAATTGGGTTTTATTTCCTGTACCCTTGACTATAGACATTGTGACTGTTTGTCCAATAGAATATGACTAAAATGATGCTGTGCCCATTTCCTATCTCAGGTCTTCCTATTCATCTCTTGGAATGTTCCGACCAATATGCTGGGAGAAACCAAGCAGACATAGAGGAAGTGCCATGTAGTTCTAGCTGACAGCCCCAGTGCCCTAGCCAACTGCCAGTGCCAATTGCCAGACATGTAAGAGCAAAAGCTTTCCAATGATTGCAACCCCAAAGTGTAGAGTCATTCCAGGCTTTGAGGCACCCCTGCCTACGCTGTGTGGAAGAGAAGGAATCTATGCCGCAGAAAGAACACTGACTCAATTTCTGATTTGTAATCAAAAGAAATGATTATTGTTGCCTTAACATGAGTTTGGAGTGGTTTTTATACAGTTAAAAACGACTGTATTCCCCATAGGATATACTTCAGAAAAGGTTATCTCATATACAGCACTTATCCTTATGTTATTTCCAGCCTACAGAATGGTACCTGGCACACATAAAGTGTTAATAAATATGTACTGAATACTGAATGACTGAAGAACAATGTGAGAATTTTATAGGAATGACACAATCAGGCTTCTGTTAGAAAAATCATTCCGGCAGGGGTTTGGAGAATGGTTGAGATAGGTAGGTGTTATCAGTTAACTCCTGATAAGAAGTTATCATAAGAAATTATCATAGATTGGAAAGCTTAAACAACTAATTTATTTTTGGAGGCTGGAAGTCTGAGATCAGGATGCCAGCATGGTCAGGTTCTGGTGAGAACTCGATTTCTGGCTTCCCTTCTGTGTCCTCACAAGACAGAGTAAGCTTCCTGACGTCTATTCTTAAAAAGGGCACTAACCCCGTCATGAGGGCCTGACCCTCAGGACCTCATCTAAACCTAATTACTGAATTATCTACCAAAGGCTTCATCTCCAAATATTGTCACATTTCAGGGTAGGGCTTTAACATGAATTTGGGTGGGATGCAAATCAGTCTATAACAGTAAGAAAGTAGAAAAACATAGGAGGTGGATGTAATAATTCATCTAAGAGATGATGAGGATGTGAATTAGTGTGAGTAATCTTCCTGGGATATTTCTTTTCCTAAACTTTAAAATTATAGATATTCCCTACAATAACTCCATTTGCACATCGCTATCATTTTTAATTTATTTACTTATTTTTCTAATGTTTACTTATTTTTGAGAGAGGGAAAGACAGAGCATGAATGGGGGAGGGGCAGAGAGAGAGGGAGATACAGAATCTGAAGCAGGCTCCAGGCTCTGAGCTGTCAGCACAGAGCCTGATGCGGGGCTTGAACTCACAGACGGTGAGATCATGACCTGGGCCAAGGTTGGACACTTAACCGACTGAGCCACCCAGGTGCCCCAGTTATCATTTTTTAATGTCGAAGAATTTTCAATATCAAACCAAAAAAAAAAAAAAGGACTTAACATTTTAAAATTAACCACAGAATTTAATAAACACATATATTATAGAAATTATATGATATAGAAGTCTCTATATTTTAAAAATTTTGGTCTTCTTAAAAGTGCCAGCTCCAGCAGTTTCAGTGTTTTAAGGGATAATAACAGAAAGCTAACCTCAACATACAAACCCATTTAACTTTTTATACTTGACTTTCATGTTAAACAACAATAAAGAGTTCTACATTTAAAAATGTTTATTATTTACAGCATATTAATCATAAAGGCCCCAAAGAGCTGAAGTAATTCTTTTAGGTCAGAAGACAAGAATAATGGTATCAAGACTAATTCTTCCTTCACTATTCCCAATGCTCTTACCTATCGAGGATTAAGTCTCACACAATTCGATCACTAGCTTATTGCCGGCAACACAGCAAGTCAGTCTCCTTACTGGAGCACAAAGCACGTCCAAATGCGTTTTTATAAATATTTGGCTTGGAAGCAGGGCGATTATGATAATGTGCCCCAGACACTGCTCAGGGACTTAATATGGACAAGTTGTCACTTGATTCTATCAGGCTAGTCATCAAAAACCGGTTTTAGGGGCGCCTGGGTGGCTCAGTCAGCTAAGCATCTGACTTCGGCTCACGTCATGATCTTACGGTTTGTGAGTTCGAGCCCCGCACAGCTCGGAGCCTGGAGCCTGCTTCGGATTCTGTGTCTCCCTCGCTCTCTGCCCCTCCCCCCGCTTGCCCTCTGTCTCTCTCTTTCTAAAAAATAAAATGAACATTAAAAAAAAATAAAAATAAAGAATTTAGAGAGAATGTTCTGGTTTTCATATCAATAGCGATGTTTTAGAATAATTTTATACTTGCCATCATGAAACACAAGCTTTTGGAATTGGCGCCTCAGAATGTTAAGAACCGGTGTTACTAATTTACTACACTTTTTATACTGTTGCGTTTTAACTCTTTTTCTGCTTCTGAAAGAAGTAGAGGCTCATCATGAAAATATCTGGAAAACATAAAATACGTAAAGAACAAAAAATCATCTCTAATCTTACCACTTAGATAGCCATCTTATAATACTCTCATGTATTTCCTTTTAGGCTTCAAAAATTGGGAGTATTTTGTCATTTTACACGTTTTTGTAAACCCCGCTTTCAAGAACTTATGTATTTGGATGTCTTTCTATGTAAATACACATCTACATAATCACCTTTAACATCTGTGGGGATATTACTTGGCCAATATTAATTATAATGACTTCTTACATTTATTTAGTGCTTACTATATGCCAGGCACCTAAGGGCTTGGTTTCTATTAATCCATTCCGTCCCCACAACCCTATTTTCATTCCTGCTTCTCACGGATGAGAAAATTGAAGCACCAGGAGGTGATATAATTCACACAGTCTCTGCATATTGGGTATTTCCGTGGTTAACAACGTTTTGATTTTATAAACCACGTTGCCATGAATATCGATCGGTGTTCATGTCCTTAAACACTGTCTTTAGGATAAAATTCCAAAAAGTAGAATCGCTGGGTCCAAAGGTGTTCACGTTTCCAAAAGCTTTCGTAACCCACTTTCAAATAGTTCCTTTAGGAAGATATGTTAATTTACACTTTTTTTTTCAACGGCGTGAGGGTACGATTCTCCACATCCCATTCTCATCCCTGTCCGAACGGGAGAAAGGTATCCGAACGCTACTTTAACTTTGCATTTTCCACTTTCAGCGATGAGATTTCATTCCTAACGGATTTTTGTATTCCGATCCTGTCGCTGACAAGGTCTAAATATCTGTTCATAAACGCTACATTCCTGAGTGCTCTAACTGAGGCATAATTTACATAATTCCAACGTATGTCCAAGATGCTCTGAAGTTTGTTCCAAGGGGGACACAGAACCTGAAAATTTCTACAGGACACAAACACGATGCGTTCAATACTTGAAGTCACTAAATCAGCATTTTAAGCTGCTAGGAATCCCTCGTCAATTTCTAGCTCCAGTTCTCAGTTTTGTTTTGGATTTTTGCTGGGTCGGGGTCGGGGTCGGGGTCGGGGTCGGGGTGGGGGTGGGGAACGGCTCTTGCAGACCTTCCCGGGGCGTGACACTGAGTTTCCAGTCGCCACAACTGCTTAGTGACCGCCCAGTTAGTCAGGAGCGCCAACGCCCAGCTAGAAGTGCTTTCCACAGACGTTCAGAAGCCAGGCGTCCGGGGCCTCTCGGGAAGGTGCCAGCGTTACCTCAGCCTCTCCGAGGGAGTCGCGCGCCCCGACACTCCCCCTCTTTAAGGATTCGGGCCAAACGACTCGGCTCACATGACTTCATCCCAGCAAGTTTCTCGTCACCTCAGGCAGCGAACTGAACTCCCAGCTTTTTTTACTTAGATGCCCCCCCCCCACGAAGGAGTTTCCATTCCCCCCTCAAGAGGGACTGTAAAATGATGACACCTGACTGAGCGAGGGCAGAGCGCGGGGTCTGCTCCAACCCTCACGCGACCCTTTTTCTTAGTCTCCCGATTCACGCCTGGGCTTGGTAGTTGGCTTCGGCGCGCCTGGAGGACCCCGTCCTCCGGAGACTCTTGGCCAAAGCAAAAGCAGAAAAGGCAGGCATTAGTCCTACTCTGGAGCACGACCGATATAAAGTGGGGATCAGGGAGAGGGGGTTCTTTGGTGGGGCCTGATTTGGGAGCACCCGGTCCCGGCAGGTTCTGAGAAGGCAGCGCCGAGGTCGCCCAGGTTCCCGACAGGCTCCGCGCGGGGTGGGGGCCTTGTCTGCGCCTCCGCTGTTGCCGCCGCCGCCGCCGCGGTTGCTGGGGGTCGGGGAGAGGTGGAGCTGTCGCTAACCCTGTGGAGTCTGTCGCTGTTGCTGTTTCTGCCCGAGGGGTCTTCCTTCCGTAGGTCGCTCCCCGACTCCCGTGGTGTCGAGGGGGAGTCCCCGCGGACGCCTGGGCACGCAGCGGAGATGCCTCTCTTTGCCACCAATCCCTTCGATCAGGATGTTGGTGAGTGCTTTTGCCGCCCCTTGCCCACCCCGCGCCGGAGTGCAAGCCCACGCTGCCCGCCGTCGGCGGGCGCCCCTGACCCGCTGGCCGGGGCCGAGGGCTTCCTCTTTTCTTTCCCGAGGCTCCTTCTTCAGGAGTTTGGAGGAGGTTGGGGGCTTGGCTTACCCTTTTGGAAAGAAATGGGACTCAGCCTTCGAAATGGGCCTTAGACTAGAATTGTGGGTTTTAAAATTGTGCTTCTGATGTGACGGCCTCGGAGGAACAGCTGCAGTAGCATCTGGAGCTGGGACCGTGCTTGTGGGAGAAGAGAGTTGAGAGCCGAGCAATATGTCACCTAGGCTAGGGTGATAAGCCCTCCAGTAAAGTGTTCCCCTGGACGAATGTTGAACGTTTGGAATAGGAGAATGTTTTAGGTTAGCTTCCTTAGGGGATTTAAAAAAAAAAATTTTTTTTTTTTTTTGTAATTGTAGCGGGAGGAGAGAGCTTCTGGTTAAGGGTTGACTCTAAAAAATGTTAGGCGAGATGCAAGTGGGATACTTGGAAACGGCTGAAACCGAATTTAGGACCGGATCCCTTGTGCAGCATTTTTTTTTTTTAATTTTTTTTTTTTTTTTTTTTTTTTTTTTTTTTTTTTT